>JAVCKV010600364.1:0-27856 GCA_032274145.1 Herpochondria borealis
GACAAAATAATTTGGCAAAAGATTGATAATGAATAAGTTAAATTAATTTCGATCAAGTAAATTAGAAGTCCTCTACGTTTTAAACAAAAATCGGTATATTTGATAACTGTTCTTTCGTACAAGAAGGCGAATTAAAAAATCCGTCACCGAACAAAGTGCAGGTCGTCGATAGCCGCTAAACGCGTGCTACCGCCACTGCACTGAGCGTTAGTCGCAATCAATAATCTACAAATAAAAAATGAATACAAAATTTAAGATTCTTATACTTTTTCAATTTGTATTAATTAACTTAATATCAGGTCAGTTAAGCGGAATTTGGCAAAGTCAGAGTATTGATGGAGAAGTTCAATTTTTTGAATTTCAAGATGGAGAAATACATAATATTCATTATTTGAAACTTGAATCATTAGAAACAAAAATTAATCAATATAGTCTTAAAAAAGATTTTGATATTATTAGCTATAAAGACAACTTCTTAGAGATTAAGCAAAAGAATATTAATCAGACTTATAGATTAAGTAAACTAAATATTAAAGTGAGCTCAGAATTAATTGATTCTATTTTTTCAGGAACTAATCATAGTTTTAACTTTAATCATCAAAACATTAATTATAGTTTCAATGGTCAATTTAATGATGGAGAATTAATATGGCATAGTGATAATGAAAACTGCTACTCCCAATCAAATTCTAGATTTATTATATTCATTCTTTCAAATTCTATTATAGTGCAATTCTTAGGAAACTACACATTAGCAAAGCATAAATTTTTAATTACCTCAAACAATAATGATACTTTAGAAGGCCACTCTTTGCTTGATAATTCATCATTTAGAATTGCAAGAAATTTAAAAGGAGATTCAAATCCTTGGGAAGAAATTATTTTAGGGCAATATATTTTATTTCTAGATGAAACTAAATTTAAAGATTATATTGGAGAAAATAATAGTATTTATGTTGGCTACCCACAATTAATTTTAGATAAAAAAGTACTCTCTTAAAAAAGTAGTTACCTTAGGAACAAAAAGTTGTGATAGTTCACGAAATTCAAAAGTACCACGCGAATAATAGACGATTTTTATAAATGAAGTGGTGACCGAAGCATCGGCTACTTGGAGAGGAAGAAACAGATTAGGTAATGAAGATAGTGTCTCATAGAAAGAACAAACCCCCCCAGCTATTACACAAAAATCTAAAGTAAACTTTGAGTAATAAGCTATATTTAGTGAATTCGATAAAGAAGTTAACCAACTAGGTTCAACAATTTTTGTTTTTAAGTGCGAAACATATAAATCATATAAAGAAGTGCGAAATTCATTTAGGGTTACTTGATCCGCATGACTTTTATTAATAAGTAAATCTAAATCTGAACAAAAAATCAAATAAACGGAATCTTTCATTAAATGGCTAATTCGAAGAGAGCTAACCTCCGCCGCAGCTATAACATTATAGACATCTAAACTAGCCACATGATGGACCGAAAAAAAATCATACAATACTAATGCGTTCATGGCTAATGGTATATCAAACACTTTTATAAGAAATAGTATGTAACCTAATATTAGAAAATAACGAAAAATTTTTAAAAAAACTGTAAATAACAAAGGCAAACCTATAAAAAACAAAGGGACTGAACTTAAAATGAAGCTCAGTAGGAACAATGTAGTTAAAGCATTACCTGCATCATTCGGATTTAATAGACCACAATATGATAAAAAAGTTTTTAGATAACTTGGGGACTCTGCGGTCAACGATATTTGATAAGAATCGCCTAAATAAAAAATATTTATTAAATAGACCAGAGAAACGCTAAAAATTAAAAAAACATTATGAATAAGAAGGCTATTCATGGGTGATAGGCGAGTATTCCCCACAAATAAACGTCTTAAAAGAGAAATTAACCACTTAATAATTGTATAATTTTGTAAATTAGTAATAGTTCTTAACATTAACATGTATTAAAAATAGATCTAAGCAAACAAAAGGAATGAAGTAGAGTCTATGTGAAATAAAAAGCAAAAGAGAAATGAAAAAAAAATAAGAATGTATTAAATTTAAATTTAAAATATAAAACATTTGAAATTAGACTATCCCTTATATGTACTAAACAATAAATAATATTTAAAACCAAGAAATAATTAAGCATAAGTACGCGTAAAGCAGAATAATAAAAAAAGAGCTCGATAAACCCACTACGGAATCATTAATTAAAAAGAAAAATTAATGAAACAATACTAAAAAGAAAACGACAACACACTGAACATCCATAACAAGCACCCACCCACTTTGTTATGCTGCAACACCAAACCATGCTACTCCCCGTGGTTAAAAAGATGACCACGCCCTGACATGCATAACAAGCACCCACCCACTTTGTTATGCTGCAACACCAAACCATGTTACTTCCCCGTGGTTAAAAAGATGACCACGACCTAACAATAAAAAACTTAAAAACCAAATAATGCAAGAGCTAATTATAACCCCAAACAGATAATAAAAAAAAGGTAAGGCTACTAAAAATAAAGGCTAGAGATGGGTTTGAACCACCATTATTAATTTTGCAAATTAATGTCCTAACCAATTAGACGATCTAAAGATTTTTAAAGGAACTAATCAGAGTAGTAAGAATTGAACTAACTCTTCTCGGTCCCAAACCAAGCGTGCTACCTTTACACCATACTCTAAAAAAACCATTTAATTTTTAAGTAATAAGGTTATAAGTTATAAAAAAAACACATTCCCACCCAAACCGCAACCAAGAGTTTTTTTATAATCATAATAAAAACAGAATATCTATAAATCCCACATAAAGTAGTTTTAGTTTTGTAACTTTTCAAATGCCATGTTCGGTATGTTTATGTTTGGTTCATTTACAAAAAAAGATATATGAATAATAGAAACAAATTAAATAAAAATTAGTTTTTTTACATTTTTAACCAACCCGATCATTAAAAAGTGGAAGTTATAAAAATGTCGCACGGAAAGGTATAAAAAGGACCCGTCACTATTTACAAATTTATTTTTGGAAGATATTGGATTATGTAACCCTTTTTTCATTAAAAACTTCATTTATAACGCCAGCACCGATTGTTTTACCACCTTCTCTAAATGTGAAACGTAAACCTGGAGATAAAACAAAAGTAAATTGAGTTAATATTTTCAACTCTAAGTTATCGCCCGGATTAATTACAGTAGTATCCTCAGGGAATTCAAAAACACCAGAAACATCGCCTGTCCTAATAAAAAAGTGAGGTCGATAACTTGGGAGAAAAGGTGAAGAACGACCACCCTCTTCTTTAGTTAAAATATAAATTTTAGCAGAAAAATAATTGGTGCAAGTTACTGAACCCGGTTTTGCAAGTACAAAACCACGTTTAACACTATCAGCAGCTATACCTCTAGCTAAAATACCAACATTTTCACCAGCTCGAGCCGAGTCTAACCTTTTTTTAAACATTTCAATACCAATACAAGTAGTAATTGATGACATACGGTCACCTTTTAGTTCTAAGTCCTCACCGATTTTTACTTGACCTTGTTCCACATTACCGGATAAAACACTACCTCGACCAGTAATTTTAAAGGATTCTTTAATAGGCATTAAAAAAGGTTTATCAACTAATCTAGGGGGCTCTTTAATAAAGGTATCCACATTTTCCATTAATTCTTCGATTTTTAATACAGATTCCGGATCATCATCTAAAGCCATTCTAGCAGATCCGGCAATAACAGGTATATCATCACCAGGAAAAAGATATTCATTTAAAAGTTCTCGGACCTCTAATTCAGCAAACTCAACAAGATCTGCTTCTTTAACAGCATCCACTTTATTTAAAAATACAACTAAATGCTTAATACCAATTTCCCGAGCTAATAAAACATGTTCTCTTGTTTGTAACTGTACACCTTCGGTAGCAGCAACCACTAAAATAGCACCCTCCATTTGTGCAGCACCTGTAATCATATTTTTAATATATTGTTGATGTCCAGGACAATCAATATGAGAGTAGTGTCTATTATCAGTTTCATATTCAACATGTGAACTATTAATAGTAATTTTTCTACTAGCTTCTTCAGGATGCTTATCAATCTGCTCGTACGCAACATATTTAGCAAAACCTTTTTTAGAGAGCACCTTAGTAATAGCAGAAGTCAACGTAGTTTTTCCATGATCAACATGGCCAATAGTACCTATATTACAGTGCGGTTTTGAACGTATAAAATCCTCACTATAATTTCTTTTTAAAATTTGTATAGAGTTAATTTGTAAAATATTATTATTATTATTTAAAAACATTAGATTAAATGAGGGAATAAAAGTCCTAAATATTTAAGTATGTTAGCCGGATGTATACCTAAATAAAGAATACATAAAACTAAAATACTTAAAACGTAAAATTCATCAAACTCTAAATCTTTAAAAGACCTTATAGAGTATTTGTTTAATTTATTAAAAGAAATACGGTTAAAGAACCAAATAGCGTAAACAGCAGCTAGTATAGAAACTAAGCCCGCAACAACAGCAATAAATAAGTTATTTTCAACTAATCCCATCATTATAAATAACTCACCAATAAATGAACTAGTTAAAGGGAAACTCATATTAGCTAAAGTTAATAAAAATAAAAAAACTGAAGCTACAGGAAGTAACTGAGCTAAACCACCAAATTCATAAATATTTCTACTACCAAAGCGTTTATAAATCATACCGACAATAAAAAACAAACCGGCAGAAACAAAACCATGGCTTAACATACTAAAAACAGCACCTACAACACCAACATTAGTATTACTAAATAACCCTAATAAACTAAAATTCATGTGAACAATAGAAGAGTACGCTATGATTTTTTTTAAATCACTTTGTCGTAAAGTGATCAAACAGCCATAAAAGAAACTAACTAAAAACAAAGTATTTATATAAGGTAAAAAAGGGTCACCATAACCAAATAAAACTAGGACTAAAATACGGACAAAACCGTAAGTACCTAACTTTAATAAAACCCCAGCAAGTAAAACAGAACCTGTAGTAGGGGCCTCCACATGGGCTTCTGGTAACCATAAATGAAACGGCATCACAGGTATTTTAACGGCAAAACCTAAAAAACACAAAACCCAAATAAATTGACCCATTGCTGGATCAAAATTATGTTTTTTCATTAATTCAAAATCAAGAGAACCGACTTCTTTATAAATAATAAGAATAGCTATAAATAAAGCTATAGAACCTACTAAAGTAAAAAAAATAAATTGATAAGCAGCAATAACTTTACGACCACGGGATCCATACTTAGCGATTAAAATAAAAACCGGCAAAACTATAACTTCAAAAAATACAAAAAAGATTAAAAAATTTGTCGATAAAAATACAAAAACTAAACCTAATTGAACAATTAATAAAAGAAGTGTTACTGATTTAAAGTCCCCCGGATTTTTATAAAAATGAAAATTATTAATATTACATAAATACATTAAAATAAATGTTAATAATAAGAATAAATATGAAAGAAAATCCATCCTTAACATTAAAGGTGTATTAAAAAAAACCCAACCGAAATTTAATTCTAAGATACCAGAATGGGTAAACCAAAAGTAATTAGATCTTAAAGAAAAAAGGGCAAGCAGTGATATTAATTGAAGGTTTAATTTAAGAAAAATTGACATAACTAAAACATTTTGAGATTTTGGTACAGTTAAAACAAAAATTAAACCAATTAAAGTGATAAAAGAAATAAAAAACATAGAGTAAGGTATAACATGTGAAGCTGAACCAAGACAGAAGAAAGAGCCTATTAAAATAGTAAAAAAGAAATGGAATCCGGAGTTGCTATATAAGACACCTAGATAATATAATGAAAATCTGGTTAAATTGAATAACATGTGGCGGTACTTCATTCTTTCTAGTTTTTCTTATTAAAAATATAAAGGTTCTCAAAATCAGTCGGAAGTTGTGCAAACATAACTAATTCCGAATTAATTTGAGACTCAGAAACGATCTTAATGGGCATAAAGCCATGGTTAACACCACAAATTTCACTACACTGACCATAATAAATACCTGGTCTAGTGATATAAAGTTGTGTTTCATTTAAACGTCCAGGAACGGCATCCATTTTAACACCTAAAGAAGGTACTGACCATGAATGAAGAACATCAGTAGATGTTACAAAGATTCTAGTCGGAATATGTGTAGGTATAGATAAAGGTAAATCTGTTTCTAATAAACGTAAGTCACCTAAAACTAAGTCTGATTCACTAACTAAATAACTATCATACTCACAAAAACCTGAAAACCATAAATCATGTGCAACACGTTGTGGTGTTAAAAAATTACCCATATCTTCTAAAACTCTAACAAAAGGTTCTTTCGGATTAAATAATAAAGGTGCATCATACTCATATGACCAATACCACTGATGGGCTATTACTTTTATAGATAAACCACCTAAACCGTTATTCAGGTAAAACGAATCCATAAAATCTAATAAATATAGTAAAGAAAAAGAAGGCATTGCAATTGAAATCAGAATAAAACAAGGAAGTAAAGTCCAAATAAACTCAATAAAACTATCTTGTCTTAATTTAATATAATAAACAGGGAAGTGCTCAGCTATATAATGTTTAAAAACAGTGGTAGCACGGCAACGTAATGATAATAAATCACTACCTAACTGAATAACATACATAAAACGAAACGCTACACAACCTAAAATATAAAAAACTGATATTGCAATAAGTATTAAATAAAACATAATGAAATGATGTAAATCAATAATTAATTCCATAGATAAAGTGGCTGGATTGTTAAATAATAATTGGTCTGATGTTGTAATATCGAATAAAATCATTTTTTACAAATTAATGAACACAATTGTACATATCATTTAAATAGATACATAAAAGAACAGCAAATACGTATGCTTGTAAAATTGAAATACCAATTTCTAAGATACAGATAACAAAAACTAAAAAAAAAGGAAATAATGAAACAAATTTTATTAAAAAACTATAACTAGAAAATAATTGAAAAATAAAAGTTGATAAAATGTTCAACAATGTGTGACCAGACATCATGTTAGCAAAAAGTCGGATAGCTAAACTAAAAACCCTTGCTAAATATGAAATAACTTCAATCACAATTAAAAATGGTAATAAAAGAGAAGGTACTCCAGACGGTATAAATAAATAAAAAAAATAAAACTTTTGTAAAATTAAACCAAATAAAGTTAAACCTAAAAATAAAGAACAACTTAAAGAAAAAGTTGTAGATATATGACTAGTTACAGTAAATGAGAAAGGTATAAGGCCGATAACATTACTTAACAATATAAAAAGAAATACAGAATAAATTAAAGGTAAAAAAGCCTGGCCATTACGGTTTAATTGTTGCATAAAAAAGTCAATAAAAAAACGGAAAATCGATTCATTTAAATACTGCCAGTTATTAGGCATAAAAGAAGCTTTAGATAAAGATAAGTAAAAAATAATAAATAAGACAATAAAAATTATCAATAAAAGAAAGTGATAATTCGTTAGTAAAATACAGTTTAAAAAGCTCAATAAAATATTAATTTCAAATTGTTCTAATGGTTGAAAAAAAATCATTATTTATCAGTAAATCCAAAAAGGGTTTTTTCAATTAAGTTTACACCCGGTAATAAAATTACAAGGTAAACAAAATAGAAAACGGTAGAATAGCGACCAACCTCTAAGTAAGGTGGTTCAATGGGTTGTCCTCCAATCCAACCTAAAATTAAACAGTTAAAAAAGAAAAACCAAAAAAAAAATTTTGATAAAGGTCTAAATAAAAAACTTCTAACAACAGGTCTGTGTATAAATGGTAATAAAATTAAAATTAAAATTGATAATAATAATAAAGTAACACCACCTAATTTATCAGGAACTGAGCGTAAAATAGCATAAAAAGGTAAAAAATACCACTCAGGTACAATATGAGTCGGAGTAACCATAGGATTAGCCGGTATATAATTATCGGGGTGGCCAGCGACATTAGGCATAAAAGCAACAAAAATAAATAAAAGAATAAAAACTAAAATTAAACTAAAAAAATCTTTAATAGTAAAATAAGGATCAAAAGGTAATAAATCATTTCTAAAATCAATACCTAAAGGGTTATTGGAACCTTTTTCATGTAAAAGAATAATATGTACTAAAACTAAACCTACAAGAACAAAAGGAAATAAATAATGGAAACTAAAAAAACGATTTAAAGTAGGATTACCAACCGAAAAACCACCCCATAACCACTCAACAACAGATAAACCAACAACAGGTATAGCAGAAGCTAAATTAGTAATGACAGTAGCCGCCCAAAAACTCATTTGTCCCCAAGGTAAAACATAACCCATAAAAGCTGTTAAAATCATAATTAATAAAATAATAACACCGACTATCCATAAAAATTCACGAGGTTTAGCATATGAACTATAATACATACCTCGGAACATATGTATATAAACTAATAAAAAAAATAATGAAGCACCGTTAGCATGTACGTAACGTATTAACCAACCGTTATTAACATCTCGCATAATATGTTCAACACTATTAAAAGCATAATCAATATTTCCAGTATAATGCATAGCTAAAAAAATACCAGTTAATATTTGAATAACTAAAGCAATTAAAGATAAAAATCCAAAATTCCAAAAATAGGTTAAATTAGAAGGTGCTGGATAAGTGATAGCATTTCTATATAAAATATGTAATAAGTTTGATTTTTTAAATAAGCGCATTTAATAAAAAGTAATTATCGATCGACTTCACCAAAAACAATATCTAAAGTACCGATAATAGTTACAACATCAGCAATTAAATGATTTTTAGCCATAAAATCAAGACCTTGAAGATGAAAAAAACCCGGTGCACGGATTTTACAACGGTAAGGTTTATTTGTATTATTAGAAACTAAAAATACACCGAATTCACCCTTAGGTGCTTCCACTCCATAGTAAGTTTCATTAGAAGGAACAATGAAACCTTCAGTGTATAATTTAAAATGATGGATTAATGATTCCATAAAATATTTCATGTGTGCCCTGGAAGGCGGTAATATTTTATTATTTACTATTTTTACGGGACCTGTAGGTATTTTATTAATACATTGGGAGATTATACGGACACTTTGACGCATCTCCTCAATTCTTAATAAGTACCTATCATAACAGTCACCAGTAACGCCAACAGGGACATCAAAATCTAAAGAGTCATAAACCTCATAAGGTTGGTTTTTCCTTAAATCCCAACGTACACCGGAACCCCTTAATAAAACACCACTAAAACCCCAATCAATAGCCTGGGCTCTAGTAACAACACCTACATCAACTAAACGTTGTTTCCAAATTCTATTATTGGTTAACAGTTCTTCAATTTCATCAATCCTTGAACTAAAAGAATCAATAAACAAATGTATATCATTCAGAAGGCCCATAGGTAAATCAAATTGTACACCACCAGGACGTATATAAGCAGCGTGCATACGGGCACCTGAAACACGTTCATAAAATTCCATTAATTTTTCACGCTCTTCAAAAGCCCACAAAAAAGGAGTTAAAGCACCAACATCTAATGCATGTGTAGTTAAAGCTAATAAATGGTTTAATAAACGAGTTATTTCACAAAAAATAACTCTAATATACTGCGCTCTTAATGGTATAGAGCAATTTAAAAGTTTTTCAACAGCTAAAGAAAAGGCATGTTCTTGAGCCATCATAGATACATAGTCTAAACGATCAAAATAAGGTAAAGCTTGTAAATAAGTTTTGTATTCGATTAATTTCTCAGTACCTCTATGTAAAAGGCCAATATGAGGGTCACATTTACGAACAGTCTCACCATCAAGCTCTAAGATTAACCGAAGTACACCGTGGGCTGCTGGATGTTGAGGCCCAAAATTTAAAGTTAAATTTTTAAAAGTATGTTTTTTTTCAATAATTTCTTGAAGTAAAACCATTTTTTTTAAATATGTAAAAATTTATTTTCCCAAGGAGTTAAAAAGTTAAAGAACCTAAAATCTTGGGCTAATTCTAAAGATTCATAAACAACACATTTTTGCTCGCCGTCATACCTTAATTCTAAAAAACCACTTAAAGGGAAATCTTTCCTTAACGGAAAACCTTCAAAACCATAATCAGTTAAAATTCTTCGTAGATCAGGGTGATTTGAAAAGAAGATGCCATACATATCCCAAACCTCACGCTCCAGCCAATTAGCTGCACTAAATACATCAATGCTTGAGCTAAGTATATCTAACTCACTAACCTTACAATCAACCCTTAAACGGTTTTGAAAAGTTAAACTTAATAAATTGTAAGAAACTCGAAACCGAACTAACTCATTAGGTGAATCGACAGCTGTTAAATCAACTAACTGGTGATACTGTAATAAAGAATGGTTTTTTAAGATGAATAAAACATTAGTTAAATAATTTTTATTTATAGACAATATAATTTCGCTAGTATTTACTAAATAGGTAATTTGAGTTAAGTAACTTTTAAAAAGTTTTAAAAAAAGTTTAATTAAATTTAAGTTAGTAACAGTATTACTATAATAAACCATTAATCCCAATCTAAAGCGTTCATTTTCCATTCATAAATAAAACCGACTAAAAGAATAACTAAAAAAAAAATAAAAACCCAAAAACCAAAGAGACCTAAATATTGGCAACTAATAACGAAAGGTACAACAAAGATTACTTCTAAATCAAAAATTAAAAACAGTATAGCAACTAAGTAATACCTAACGTTAAATTGCTCACGGGCATCTTCAAAGGGTAAAAAACCACATTCATAAGACGATAATTTTTCTTCATCAATATTTTGATAAACAATACTATAAGATAAAGATAATAAAACAAGTGCTAAAACTAAAGAAATAATTAAAAAAATAATTAAATTAAAATAATAAATATTTAAACTTAGGTAATGAAACATTATTTAAATTAGATAATGATAAGTAACCCTCTTTGAATAATAAATTATAAAACCAAAGGTGAATACTAACTAAAAATGTAAGGATAAAACTATTTAATTTAAAAATAAAAAAATTATTAGAAAAGTAAGAAAGGGCACGTTTTAAAAAACAAAAAAATAAATTTATAAATCTAAGTAATGATTCAAATGATAAAGATTGTTTAATAACTATAAAACGAGAAAAACGCCAACTTGAACTATTTAAAACAGAAAAATAAAAAATTCTAGAATAAAAAATATAAAAATAAAAAGGAATTACAAAATAACTAATAAAAAAATAAAAACAAAAGAAAAATAAAAAAAAAATAACTAATTGATCTAAAAAAATAAGCTTATCTAATTGAGGCATTTAATATAATAAAATAAATTTTTAATTTTTCTTATTAAAAATATAAAGGTTCTCAAAATCAGTCGGAAGTTGTGCAAACATAACTAATTCCGAATTAATTTGAGACTCAGAAACGATCTTAATGGGCATAAAGCCATGGTTAACACCACAAATTTCACTACACTGACCATAATAAATACCTGGTCTAGTGATATAAAGTTGTGTTTCATTTAAACGTCCAGGAACGGCATCCATTTTAACACCTAAAGAAGGTACTGACCATGAATGAAGAACATCAGTAGATGTTACAAAGATTCTAGTCGGAATATGTGTAGGTATAGATAAAGGTAAATCTGTTTCTAATAAACGTAAGTCACCTAAAACTAAGTCTGATTCACTAACTAAATAACTATCATACTCACAAAAACCTGAAAACCATAAATCATGTGCAACACGTTGTGGTGTTAAAAAATTACCCATATCTTCTAAAACTCTAACAAAAGGTTCTTTCGGATTAAATAATAAAGGTGCATCATACTCATATGACCAATACCACTGATGGGCTATTACTTTTATAGATAAACCACCTAAACCGTTATTCAGGTAAAACGAATCCATAAAATCTAATAAATATAGTAAAGAAAAAGAAGGCATTGCAATTGAAATCAGAATAAAACAAGGAAGTAAAGTCCAAATAAACTCAATAAAACTATCTTGTCTTAATTTAATATAATAAACAGGGAAGTGCTCAGCTATATAATGTTTAAAAACAGTGGTAGCACGGCAACGTAATGATAATAAATCACTACCTAACTGAATAACATACATAAAACGAAACGCTACACAACCTAAAATATAAAAAACTGATATTGCAATAAGTATTAAATAAAACATAATGAAATGATGTAAATCAATAATTAATTCCATAGATAAAGTGGCTGGATTGTTAAATAATAATTGGTCTGATGTTGTAATGTCGAATAAAATCATTTTAAAAATCAAGTGAGAGTTAAAAAAAACGATTAGTCCTCTAAAAAACCATTAGTTAACATGTCGATTTGAGTAATACGATAAAATATAAATGTTAAAGTTAGTTTAATAAAATACTCTTGGTTTTCAAGAAAACTGTGAAACTGGGACCTAGCCTCACGATTAAAACCAAGTTTAACTTTGAAAAACCATATAAAAAGTTCACGTATATAGTTTTTATCAATATTTTTTAATTTTTTTACGTCTTCCAGTTTTAAATTTTTAATAGTTATAAATAAATAAATCATAAATGAATAAAAAGATTTTAAAAAAGTAACTGAAAAATAAAAAAAACGATGTAAAACTTGGATTAAATTTTTAAGTTTTAAAACAATTAACGAAGGTAATGCAATTACCCAAAATACAGTTTTTTTAGAAAAGTTAAAGAATCTTAATGGAAGGTTTAAAAACCACAAGATGGTTAAAACAACACCATCATAAATCCTAAACAAAGTCTTTACACAATAAAAAATAATTTCATAAATTAAACTTACTATAAGAGAAGGTATCTCTAAAAAAAGTTGAACACCTCTAAGTATGGTTGAAAATAGACGACAAAATAAAGTGGTTAAATATAAAAATTCAGAATTAAAACGCTGCTCAGCGAAACGAAAAAGTTTATTAATGGCACCATAAGATATTTCCATTAACTTTTTAGAAAAAAGCTCAATAATACGTAAAAACAAAAATCTGAAAAGGTAGTAACTCGAAGTTAAAATATTTAAAGTATAATTTTCTACTTTTTTCATAAATTTCGAAAAGACTAATAACATTTTGCAATATAATTAACATTGAAAAAAACAAATTTACGGTATATTAAATTAACAAGAGTTTGTTTATTTAATAATTTACCAAAAATTTTAGAAAAGAACACATTAAAAAACAAAGTGTTCATTTTTTTATTAAAAAAAATAAAAACATATTTTTTTATGTAATAAAAATAAATAAAATTATAAAACATAACTTTATTATTTAAAAAATTAAGATTTTCACTAAACATAGCCGAAACGCTACTACTTAAATTAAAAAGAAGAACTAAAAAAACTAAATATAAATCAATAGAAAGCAATTGCTCGCCAAATATAGGCGGCATTAATGAAATAAAAAAAACACCAAAAAAAACAAAAAAAATATTTAATGAACTTAAAAAATTTAATAAAAATATGATCAAAGAAATGTTAGGTAAAGAAATAAAAATTAATAAAGTCCCATCCGCCCTTTATTCGGTAACCATTAGTTACCCCCATAAAACTAAAATTAATTGTATTTTTAAACTGATTTTATAAGTACTTATAGTCATCTTTACGGGGATTGAACCCGTATTTCTACCGTGAAAGGGTAATGTCCTAACCAATTAGACGAAAAGAAAAAAAATAAGTATCTGTAAGGGTGGGATTCGAACCCACGGTATACAAAACGTACACTTTTGCTTAGCAAGCAAATACCTTAGACCGCTCAGCCACCTTAAAATATAAACAACCGCTCCCGGCGGGAATTGAACCCACATCTAACGATTAGAAATCGTCTATTCTATCCAATTAAACTACAGGTAAGGTTGGTTATACTTAAAGCATAAAAATAAAAGAATAAAAACCTAAACAAATAAGAAAAGCAAAAGAAAATAAACTAAAAACAAAAACAGAGTTATTTGTTACGTAATCAGATAATACCGATTGTATAAATAAAATGCAAAAAAAAATGCAAAAAAAATAACTATTAATTATTACAAAATCAATTAAACTTAACATTAAAAAACTTGCCTTATATGTACTAAACAATAAAAAATAAAAATGAGCACTATCGGAATTGAACCGATACTTAAAATAAAATGAGTCCTTAACTCATCGTGTCTACCAAATTCCACCAAGTGCTTAGTAGTTAAAAGTAGACCTTAATAACTTTACTCTGGAGCAACGTGTGTACCAGTACTTAATAGCTAAATATTTAGAGACTCGACTATGAAAAAAAACTTGTTTAAATAAAAATAAAAAAAAAAGAATACACTTATGATTAGTGTTAGCAATAATAGGGTAATGAATACCGTATAAAGATTCATCCGTATCCATTAAACTAATAACCGGTACTTTATATTTAAAACATTCAGACACAGCAACACGTGCGTGTTCCAAATCAAACATTAAAAAATAATGAGGGACTTCGTGTAAAAATAATAAAGCATAAACGTTTAAAATAAGCCTTCGCATTATTTTATACCTTAACTGTATATCGTAAGGTGGTAAATAATTAATTTTAGCAAAACTAGCTTTTATCCTACTCAAGGCTTTAGTCCTGTTTAAATCAACAAAAGGTTCCGAATACATAAACTCAAAAGAATATTTGTGGTAGTGAGGTCTTTGAGGATAAAGTACGTTATGGTCTAAAACTCTAAAATAATCTTCATATATATCCGGGCCATAATAAACGGACCTATAAAAATTACTAGCATTAGATAAAGCATCTCTATAAAAAGTGTCATGATTACAACGTACTGAAAAACGAGTATAATAATTTAACACAGAAACACCGGCTAATAAATGTGAAAGACCGGTCACTCGGTCAAAAAATTTTTTCCTAGATTGTGCTGCATTACAAATAAAATCTTTCATAACATATTGCCTTACATAAGCTTTTATAAGGGTAGGAAAACGATCCACAATAATATCAAATTTTTCATTCCAAGTATTATAAAATTCTAATTGATTGTAATACTTATAATAAAAAACACTGATTTTTTCTAAATAATGTGCAAAGACTTTATAATTAGTTAATAAACCACCGAACCATTTACCAAAAAAGAAAGGTTGCTCACTGGGATGAAAAAAAATAGTTAAAAAATTATAACGATTTAAAAAATAATCAAAATTAACACAAGCTGCGTAATCATAAAGCAAACCACGGTTACCTTTATATAGACTACGGTATATAAAAAAAATGGCTCTTTTGATAAGGAATAATGAAAAACGTAAATTTATAATAAACAATGAAAAACGGCTGCCTGAAATATAAAAACCTATATTAGAAACCCAGTGTGATGTAAAACCACCTAAATAGACAAAGTTTTTTAATAACTGACTTTTGACAAAAGGATAACTAAAGTTATGACTAATATTACGTATTAAAACCATTTAAATTAATAAAGATTAAAACTGATAATAAAACCAGAAACGAATAATAAATAACCAAACGATAAAGGTAATAAACGTTTCCAACCTAAGAACATTAATTGATCGTAACGGTACCGCGGTAATACTGCGCGTACCCACACAAAAACAAATAAAAAAAAAGATACTTTTAGACTAAAAACAAAAGATACAGGTAACCAACTTAAAAAAGGAAAAGGTAACCAACCACCGAAAAAAAATAGAACAGTTAATGTGGACATTAACACAATATGCGCATACTCAGCTAAAAAAAAGAAGGCAAAAGATAAAGCTGAATATTCGACATTATAACCGGATACTAACTCAGCCTCTGCTTCAGGCAAATCAAAAGGCGGTCGGTTAGTTTCTGCTAAAATCGAAATAAAAAACATGATTAAACTAGGCCATAATGAAAAGCAATACCAAACATATTTTTGTGATAAAACAATAACACTTAAATTTAGAGAACCAGTATTTAATAAAATAGTTAAAACAATAAAGCCAATAGAAATTTCATATGAGATTAACTGCGCAGCAGCCCTTAAAGCACCTAAAAAAGCATATTTAGAATTACTAGACCAACCAGCTATAATGACGCCATAAATACCTAACGACGAAACAGCTAATAAATATAAGACACCACTGTTGATATTATAAAATACATGACCATAACCAAAAGGTATAACAGCCCAACCTATTAAACTTAAAAAAAACATGCTAATAGGTGCTACTATAAATAAGACTTTATTAGATTTATCCGGTAAAATAGTTTCTTTTACAATTAGTTTTAAACCATCAGCAAACGGTTGTAAAAAACCATAAAAACCAAGTACATTAGGTCCAGTACGTCTCTGCATGGCGGCAAGAACTTTACGTTCAATTAACGTTAAAAAGGCAACACAAATTAAAAGAGGTAGTATAATTAATAAAAATTTAATAATATTGATAATAGATAAAAATAAAAAATATTTCATTTAAAAGTTTGACTTATTATATAAAGTGGAAGCACAGTAATTTAAGATAACAGAAGAACGGGTTAATGAATTTAATTTGTAATAATTAATTAAAGACCCAGTTATAGATGAATTTGAAAATTTAGAAAAACTTTTATTAACATGACTTAGATTTACCGAGATAAAATTAATAGATTTAAAATCTTCTAAATCAAAGTTAGTGTTTAAACTAGAATCTAACTTAAATAAAAAATGTTTTGTAACATTTTTAAGGATTTTATTATCTAATTGTGATAAACCAGGTGATTTTAATACAGCTAAAGTTTGTTGACATTGTCCAAATAAATTATGATAATGGGAAGTTTTTTCAAGGAAAGTACTACCTGGTAATAAGAGATCGGATGAAGAAGCTAAAATGTCACCATGATGGCCTTGATAAATATTAAAATGAGATGACTTTTTTAAATCTTTTAAATTTAAAGAGTCATCAGCACCTAACAAATAATTAATATTAAATAATTTATTTTTTTTTGTATAAACGGTAGAATAAACATTAGGAACAAAACCTAAATCTAAACTATTTATAACATTAGAACTACTAATTAAAGAAAATATTTTTAAATTCCGAGAACCTATATTTTTTAAAGAATCTAATGCGGTTGATATAGCAAAAGAATCTTTTCGTAATAAAAAACTGTTACCTAATAACAAAAGTGGAGATTTAGAAGAAACAAGCTTTAAACAACTAAAATGCCTACCCTCAACAAAATTTAAGATATCTTTAGTTGAGTTACCGAAATGAGTAACGATATAGTTTAAGTTTAAGCTAGATCCAATTGAGAAAATGGATTTACTATTATCACTATTAATAGCAGATTTTAAGCGTAAATTCAAAACGGGGAATTCTGTTCGTAAATTTAAACCAAAAAAAAACAAAGTATCAGCATTTAAAATCGAGTTTAACGAAGGGACCATGAAAGAAGACCTAAAATTAGCATAATTAGCCGGAATTAACGTAGAGTTATAGAACTCCGTTGAACCTGACATCGATAGCAATTTTTTAAACTCAAAAGTAGTTTCTAAGTCTACTAAGTTACCTACGTATCCTTTTAACATGAAACCGTTACCTATATTAGACTTTAAGTTTAGAGATAAAAAGCTAATGAATTTTAAGATATTACCCCAACTTTTAGTATAAATCTGGTTCTTAAAAAAAAAGCAAGGAAATAAAAGTCGCTGGTACTTTAAACTATCATAACAAAACCTAATATTATCAGAAATCCAATCTAAATTTAGATTAGGATTTTGAAATGGTAACACCCTCATTATTTTATGACCTCTTAAAGCGACGTTAATATGACTACCTAAAGAATCAAAAATGTCAATAGTTTTAAAATACTTTAACTCCCAAGGGCGGGCAGTAAAAGCATAAGGTTTAGAAGTTAAAGCACCTACCGGACAAAGGTCAATTAAATTACCGGAAACCTCACTAATTAAACTTTTTTTTAAATATGTTGAAATTTCCATAAACTTACCACGACCCATAACACCTAAAGAACCCATGTGACCTAACTCAGTCGAAAACCTAACACACCTAGTACAATGGATACAACGAGTCATTATAGTTTTAATTAAAGGTCCTAAATTTTTATTTTCAACTGAACGTTTGAATTCATAAAAACGTCCTTTATCACCACCAAAAATGACGGCTTGATCTTGTAAATCACATTCACCACCTTGATCACAAATAGGACAATCTAATGGGTGATTAGATAATAAAAATTCTAAAACACCCTCCCGGGCTTTTTTTACCGTAAAACTATTAGTAAATATTTGCATAGAAGGCATAACAGGCATAGCACACGAAGCTACTAATTTAGCTGAGTTTTTAACTTCAACTAAGCACATACGGCAATTACCTGCAATAGATAACTGTTCATGATAACAAAATTTAGGTAATTCTAAAGAATTAACTAAACACAACTGTAATATAGTATAAACTGGATTTATATCGTCGAAATTTAACTTTAAATTATTTATTTTAACAAAATTCATTAAATAAATAAAAGGTTTGGGAAAAAAAAAAAAACAATATTAAATAGACCAAAACATGATAAAACAAAAGATGGGAAAAATGATAATTTATTAGAGAAGTGGATCCTATAATTTTGTTGTGTAAATATTAAATCCCGTATTAATTTTATATAATAAAATACCGATAATAAACTTAAAAACATTAAAAAAACGGTTGTAAAAAAATAACCATGAAAAACTAAAGCTTTAAAAACGAATAATTTACTAATAAAACCAAAAAATGGAGGTAAACCACTAAACGATGCTAATAAAAATACGAATAAATATGTAAACAACGGGTTTGAGTTAAATAAAAATTTTAATTGCCATAAGAATCTGATCCGTTTAAAATTAAAATGATTATTAAAGTTATAAAAAAATATAAAAAATATAGATATTAAAATCAAATAAACAAATAAATAAAAAAAACAAACTTCAAAACCTAATTCATTAAATAAAGATAACGAAATTAATAAAAAACCAGTATGGTTTATAGAACCGTAAGCCAAGATTCGCTTAAGTTTCCTTTGCATAATACCACCTAAACAGCCAAATAAAATAGAAAATAAACCGGAATAAAATAAAATTAGCTTTAAATAATCAAATAAAACAAAATTAAAAAAAAAAAAAAAACAAATGTTACATAACAAACCAAAAACGGCTACTTTAGGCACAGTCATTAAAAAAAAAGTCATTAAAAAGGAAGAACCATCATAGATATCTGGAATCCAAATACAGAAAGGAAAAGCACCTAGCTTAAACAGTAAGACGCTTAAAACCAAAGTAAAACCTATTATAAACTGTAAATTTAAAAAATAAAAAAATTTAAAATTAAACTCTGAACTTGATAATACTAGGAGCATAATTTCTTGAAAATCTAAGCTACCAAAAGTACGGTATATTAATAAGATACCAAATAAAAATATTAAAGTAGAAACAACCCCAAAAATAAAGTACTTTAAACCAGCTTCGATGGATATGTTTGATTTCCAATCTAAAGACATTAAAAAATAAATACAAAAGCTTAAACCCTCTAAGACAATATATAACATTAAACAAGATCTAACAAGTTGCAAATTAATTGCCCAAAAAAAACTAAAAAATAAAAGGAATAACACTATAAAGTTTAAATTCGGGTTTTGAAAACGAATTTTTGAACCAAAAAAATAAAAAGCATAAAGAAAGATACAGATAAATAATAAGTAATTAATAATCAAATAATTAAAAAACAGCAAAAAAGAGAATAAGGTTCGGTTAAGAGAATAAGGTTCGGTTAAGAGAATAAGGTTCGGTTAAGAGAATAAGGTTCGGTTATGTGAGTAATATTAAAGCGGAATTACTAAAAAAAAAAAAATTGCTTAAAAAGATACCGTTAAAATTTTAATAACAAAATATATAAAATATTTATGAATGCATTACAACGAAGGTCATTAAATAATATAAATAACTTTTATAATATTAAATATTATAACAAATTGATACAAACACTTTGTTTACGAACTTTTAAACTTGAATGGAAGAGAGCCTTGTGATTAACACTTTCTAAACAAGAAGTATTTGTCGTTTTTTTGTATATGTTGTAATTCAATATATTGAGTTTTTTTTACAGGGTCTATAAGTAAAAGATTTATAACGCCAAAAATGACAATTAATAATAAAATACTGATTAAGATAGGGACCATAAAATACTCAACATATAAAAAATAACCTATACTGTTTACATCAATAAAATTATAATAAATATTAAATAAAGAAAAACCTACATTATTCATATCCAGCGCTTCAGTTTGTGATACATAAATGGATATTTGTAATACTATGAGAAAAAGAAATAATAAAGTTTTAAAAAAACTAAAACTTGAACTGGTATTCCTAACTAACTTTATGTCCAACAATATTAAAGCAAAAAGGAATAAAACAGCAATAGCACCCACATAAACAATTAAATAAATGAAGGCTAAAAATTCTAATTTAAAAATAAACAATATCAAAGAAGAAATAAGAACAAATAATAAAATTAAACTAAATATTAAGTTTATAATATTGTTTAAATTAATTAAAAAAAAAATGATAAATAATATAAAAAAAAAAAAAAGAATACTTAATAAAAGATTGCAAACGTGAATTACATTTACATATTTTATTAATAAGTCAACATCTAAAAAAAACATTTAATTAGTTTTTAAAGAAAGAATAAGAGTTATAATAAAGACTAGATTCAATTAATGACTGAACTGTCGATAAATATAAATTTGATTCTAATAACTTCATATCTTTAATTGTAGTTAAATAAATTAAATTAGAACCTAAAAACCAAGAATAAGGTTTTTTAGTTTTAAATAAAAGACTAATTATATTTTTATAATTATCGATAAGATCAACGTTAATTTTATCTAAATAACCCCAAACACCAGAAACAACTAACATAATAACTTCATCAATAGTTAAAGTTGAGTACTGCGGTTGTTTTAATAATAAAGTAAGTCGTTTACCTCTATTTAATAAATTTTGAGTTTCTTGATCTAAATTAGAACCAAATTTCGAAAAAGCAGCTATTTCTCTATACTGGGCTAATTCAAGTTTTAATGAACCGGCAACAGTTTTTAAAGCTTTTAATTGAGCGGCTGAACCAACTCGACTAACACTTAAACCAACACTAATGGCAGGTCTGATACCTTGATAAAATAATTCTGTTTCTAAAAAAATCTGACCATCGGTAATAGAGATAACATTAGTAGGGATGAAAGCTGAAACATCACCAGCTTGGGTTTCAATAATAGGTAACGAAGTTAAAGAACCAGCACCATATGAATCTGACATTTTAGCAGCACGCTCTAATAATCTAGAGTGTAAGTAAAAAACATCACCTGGGTAAGCTTCGCGACCCGGAGGTCTACGTAATAATAAAGACATTTGACGATAAGAAACAGCTTGTTTACTTAAATCATCATAAATGATTAATGAATGAGCACCTTTATCTCTAAAAAATTCACCAATTGTACAACCAGCGTAAGGAGCTAAAAATTGAAGCGGTGCAGACTCGGAAGCAGTAGCAGCTACAATAATAGTATACTGTAATGCATTATTATCTTTTAAAATTTTGACTAACTGGGCTACACTCGAACGTTTTTGACCAATAGCAACATAAATACAAACTAATTCTTGGTCAGTGCCAATATAAGATAACTGACTTAAAATGGTATCAATAGCAATAGCTGTTTTACCGGTTTGTCTATCACCAATAATTAATTCACGTTGACCACGGCCTATAGGAACTAAGGCATCAATAGCTAAAATACCTGTTTGAACGGGTTCATGAACTGATTTACGTTCTAAAATACCAGGACCTTTAACTTCGATGGGTTTTCTTTCGATATCAGAAGATAAAGCACCTAAACCATCAATCGAGTTACCTAAAACATCAATAACACGACCTCGTAACTCTTCACCAACAGGTATTTTAACAAGATCAAAACTTCGAACAACTTTATCACCCTCAGCAATTAAACTATCGTTACCAAAAACAACAGCTTTAACCGATTTAGGAGATAAATCTAAAACCATACCAACTAATTTAGATTCACCTAAATAAATTAACTCACCATATTCAACAGACGGTAAACCACCGATATAAGCGATACCATCACCAATTTGAGTAACCCAACCCTCAGAATGAGCTGCAACTCTTTCTTTAATTAAAATTTGAGCATTATTTTTTTTCATAATTCAAATGTTTTTCAAATTCTTCAGGGGTAAGACCTAATATATTAATAAAATTTTTTGTCTTTAACAATAAAAAGGTACATTTCGTATACAAAAATAAACTTATAATATTTAAACCCGTTAATAAATTATTAAATAATTCAAGGTTATTCTCAAAAATAAAACGGGATAAAAATAATATAATTATAGAATAAAAAATAAAATAAACTAAAAGAAGTTCTAAGGTATAAATAAGGTTAAAAGAATTTAGACCAATTATGTCCGAAACCATAAAAGTATAACTATTTAAATCTATTAGAAAAAGGAAAAGTAGCATAACAGATAAGTATAATAAACGAAAAACAATACTATATAATGAAGAATTAATTAGGGAATAAATTTCAACATTAAAAAAGTTTAAATAAACTTTTTTAGCACTAACAAAATTTTTAATGTTAATATATTTTTTAGTGATAAGACCCATAAAGTTTTATTTAATAATTAAAGAATAAAAAGCACCATTATAAAATTGATTAAAAAAATCAGCATAGCTAACCATAACAGTATTATCATCATAACTTAAATAATACATAAAAACATATAAAAATAACCAAACAACATCAACAAAATGCCAATACATAGCGGCTGTCTCGAAGCCTAAATGTTGTTTAGAACTATAGTGCTCTTTTATAGTACGCACAAAACTAACACACAATAAAATAGTACCTAAAAGAACATGGAAACCGTGAAAACCAGTAGCCATAAAAAAAGTAGAACCATAAACTCCATCAGAGATAGTAAACGGGCTATGAAGGTACTCATAATATTGTAAAGCGGTAAAAAAAATAGCTAAAAAAATGGTATAAATAAAACCTTCTTTAGAAGATTCTAAATTATTAGATATTAACGCATGATGAGCCCATGTTACAGACGCACCAGATAATAATAAAATAAAAGTATTTAAAAGAGGTATACTTTCAGGTTTTACAGCAAAATAAAAACCATAAGGAGGCCAAATACAACCTAATTCTACACTAGGTGCTAAACTTGCATGAAAAAAAGCCCAAAAAAAGGCTAAAAAAAACATAATTTCAGATACAATAAATAGAACCATACCTAACTTAATACCACGTTGGACAAAAGTGGTATGTTGACCTTCAAAAAGAGCTTCTCGAACAATATCACGAAACCATAAGATAACTAATAATAATAAAGAAGAGAAACCGAATAGAGCATAATCATAATTTGAAGTATGGAACCAAGTATTTAAACCTACTAAAAATAAAAAAACGGCACCAGAAACTAAAAAAGGCCATGGACTAGGACTTAAAATGTGGAAAAAGTGGGCTCGTCCAAAAACACGCTTTTTAACGACTTTCGGAAGTACACGTACACGGTGAGATTTAGTAAAATGTACTAAGCGCATTAAAAATTTTTTTTGAAAAAATTACTTAAATAAAATAACGAAAGCCATCATTAATGCAAAAAGAGCGATAGCTTCGGTTAAAGCAAAACCTAATAAAGTATAACCAAATAAATCTTTTTTTAAACCTGGGTTACGGCCAAAACTTAATATTAAAGCACCAAAAACGACACCAATACCAACACCTGTACCTGATAAACCGATAGTAGCTAAACCTGAACCAATATTCTTAGACATAATCACAAGACTCTCTTCCATTCAAAAAAAAAAAAAAAAAAAAAGTTCGTAAAAAAAGTTATTTTGCCACGTGGGCGGCGGGAGGAAGGGGAGGGGGGAGGGGGGTGGGGGGGGGGTGGTGGTATGTGGGCGATTAGTGAATCACCCACACGGGACCGGAGAACGGTAAACACTTTTTATTTTTACAAGTATGTTATGGGTATATTATTATAAATTTTTTAACATATCAAGGAAGTCAGTTAATAATTTTAATGAATGACTATTACCCTCCGTAGACGGATCTAGCTCTAATATCAATTTAGCCGCTTCTAAATAACGAATATAAATCTTAATTGTATGTGAAAAAAAACCATTAAACGTTTCTTCATCTAACGAGGTATCAAGAATAAATTCCCTGAATTTTTGAGTATTACTTTGTAAATCAGTCATCGTTTGTATATAATTTTGGTATAAAACAGCTTTTTCTGGAGAATTATCAAAAAAAAGTGATTTATTATTTTCATTAAGGAAAGGTACAAGAGCTTTTTTTGTAGTAATGATTTCAGTAATCATTTCAGGGTGTATATGAACACCATATTTAGTGTTATAAAAAACTATAGTGCTTCCGAAACCTGCTAAAGAGCCATAAAATTGGGACCAAATTTCTTTATTCAATAAAAGCGACTTATCATCAAAAGAGAGGTACGGAAGAGTTGAAAAAAAGTAGCATATAACTACAAATATTAATAATTGGATTATTTGTTTATTCATTTTATTCATTTTTATTTATTTATAAAGAAAAGTTTGAATTAATTAAATTTAATTCTCTTGTTAAGATATTACCCTTTTTACGGTAATAAACAATTAAAATAGCTAAACCGATGGCTACTTCAGAACCACCAACAACTAAAATAAGTAAAGCAAAAACTTGACCTAAAATGTCATCGCTATAAATTGAAAAAGCTATAAAAGCTAAAGATAAGCAGACCATTCCGATTTCTAAAAAAATTAAAAGGATTAATAAGTTTTTTCGTAAATCAAGTAAACCAAAAAAACTTAAATTTAATAATGTTATTAATATTATATTTATATTTATAGTTATCATTATAAAAATTATTTAGTACGAGGGGGTATAGCTTCTAAAGCAGGTAAATCAAAAAAGATATCATCTAAAGACTCAATTATATCAGCTAAAGCATCATAATCACTTAAAATATATTGATAAAATAACTCTAACTGTGCTGAATCAAAAGGGGGGCAAGTAGGATCATAAGTATATAAAACAAAAAAAGCACCTATACTAACAAAGTATAAACCCAAAGAAATAGCTACATCATCTAACCGATCATCAAATTTTGTTTTTTTTGGTTCTGCGTGATAATCTAAATTATCATAAAATTCTACACTAAAAAATTCAGTATTAAAATATTTCCAATACTCAAAACCCATAACACCTATAACTAGGGTTATATAAGAAAGTCCAATAAGGGTATAAAACATTTCAGATTTTGAAAAAAAGTAATTAAATTTAATTATTTTTGTTTTTGAACCATTATCGTTACCCTCGTTATAAAAAAAAATTGAAATTGAAATAAAGAATAGAAACATAATAAAATCATTTTTTTCAAAATCACTTAATAAATTAGTTGAAAGTAATAAAAAAGTAAACAATACGAAAATAAAAGTATTAAAGACTATAGTAAAAATATAATTAAAAATGAAACCTGTTTGTAAACTATTTATTTTAGTAGAAAAAAAATATAAAAACCGTAAAGCACCTGTAGGTCCAATTAATTCTAAAAACCCTTTATCTAATAATTTAAAAGGTCCTTGATAACCTATATTTAAAATATGATAAGCTAATCGATTATAAATATTATCAATATAAAATTTATAAGAAGCCATTTTAATTAAAATAAGCGCGTAACTATTTAATGTAATAAAATTAGTAAAAAAGAAGTAAGGGTATAAGTAATAAAAACTATAAACAGTAGAAAAAGCTAAAAACATAAAAACTAACGGCAATAATTTTATACCTATAAAAATAAACTCTGCTTCAATATAAGAAGTTAAGTTAGAAAGTTCAGGAAAAACATTAACCCACATAGGAGTACCAATACCAATAATGAGATCTTTAGCTAAAAAACCAATAAAGATACTAAATATTGATAAAACAATTAAAGGGATAGTTAAACAATAACCACCTTCATGAACAGCAGGTAACGATTTTTTATAACCATTAAAAGTACCGTAGAATGTTAAATACAATAAACGTATAGAGTATAGAGAAGTAAAAAACGCCGCTAATAAACCACATAAAAAAACAAAAGAACCTGATACAGTATATTCAGCAAAACTAACTTCAAGAATTAAATCTTTAGAATAAAAACCTGTTAAAAAAGGAAAACCCATAAGAGCTAATGAACCTATTAAAAAAGCTACATATGATAGAGGTAAGTAATTACGTAAACCGCCAAAAAGACGCATATCTTGCTCATTAGATAAGGCATGAATAACCGAACCTGCGCTTAAAAATAATAATGCTTTAAAAAAAGCGTGGTTCATTAAATGGAATAAGCCTAAAGAGTAATGAGATAAACCACAAATAAAAACCATGTAACCTAATTGGCTACAAGTCGAGTAAGCAATAACTTTTTTAAGATCATTTTGGAATACACCAATAATAGAAGCAAAAACAGCTGTTAAAATACCAAAAGTAGTTAAAATAAAAAGCGCTAAAGACGACATTTCAAAAATAAACGAACACCTTAAAATAAGAAAAACCCCGGCTGTAACCATAGTAGCAGCATGGATCAAGGCCGATACAGGAGTAGGGCCTTCCATGGCATCAGGTAACCAAGTATGTAAACCTAATTGAGCTGATTTACCAACTATACCTATAATTAATAAAAAGCACACTAAATTTATGAACCCTTGGTCTGCATTACTAATATCACCTGAAATTAAAGGGAATAATATAGCATAATCAAAAGATCTATACTTCGCGTAAAGTAAAGACATACCCACAAAAATACCAAAATCACCAACCCTATTTAAAATAACAGCTTTTAAAGCCGCCTTGTTAGCTAACTGACGTGTAAACCAAAAATTAATAAGTAAATACGAACTGATACCGACACCCTCCCAACCTAAAAACATTTGGACAAAATTATCAGCAGTGACTAAAACCAACATTAAAGTTGTAAAAAGAGATAAATAAGCAAAAAAACGAATAATATGAGGGTCTCCCTTCATATACTCCATTGAATATAAATTAACTAAAAAAGAAACACCTAATACAACCACGCACATACAAGCAGTTAAACTATCAAATAATAAACCGAACTCAACTGAAGAGATATCAGTATCGAACCATTTAAATAGTTTAAAATAAGTAATATGGTTGCACATAACAACTTCATAAAAAATACAAAAGGAAATAAACAAAGCACAGGACATTAAAATGCCTGATACTAATAAAGAATAAAAACAACCCAAAATTTTTCCAACAAATAACAACAATAGACAATTGATTAATGGTAAATAAATTATTAAACTATACATTATATAATTTTTTTAAAAAGAAGAAAGAACAGCAAGTTGGAATACTAAAAGAAAAGGTCCGTTACAGGAGAAAGGAATTGAACACCTTTAAAGTTTAGTAATGACCTAAATGAGCTGACCACTGCTCGGCTCCTGAATTACTTACTTTTCAGTTTTTAACCGGGGCCTAACCAGTTCCTTATAGGTTTACTAGCCGGTTCCATACCGATCGGTTCCGTTTTGTTTTTTTATTGATTTTTTTATTAAAAAAAAATATTCCATTAAAATATTTTTTATTTTGCGATTTAAGTTATAAATAACTTAAAAAGAAGAAAGAACAGCAAGTTGGAATACTAAAAGAAAAGGTCCGTTACAGGAGAAGGGAATTGAACACCTTTAAAGTTTAGTAATGACCTAAATGAGCTGACCACTGCTCGGCTCCTGAATTACTTACTTTTC
>JAVCKV010600475.1:0-18845 GCA_032274145.1 Herpochondria borealis
CGTAAACACTTCAAAGTGCTGCCCATTCAACCTTTCCCCTCTAAAGACAAGTTTCGGTTGTTTCCCGTCACACAGTTTGTGTTCTCTGGTTGCCCCGAGTTCGCCTTCGGCGTACACGTTTCATCAGCCAAACTGCCCCGTCGCCCTACTCATCACCCCCTGTTTCACTCGTCGAGTCTTACAAACCCGACCGTCGTACGGTAACTTAGCTGGTGAGCAACGGACACCTTCGTTTTGGCAGTTATCTAAACATGTTTTGTTGTTAAATTTTCGTAGAATATTGGTCCAGAAGCAGGCTACGATACGCACGGCTCGGGTGCAATAAATTTATATTGAAATAATTTGCAATAATTTGTTTCACTGAGTTATTGCAAGAAGAAAAATTGTTGTAAATTTATTACAAAATGAGGATTTATTGAAATGATATTGCGATTCGTAAATTATTGGAATATTATTGAAATAAAAAATTTCCCAGCTACCCTTAAAAAAAGGTTTGTTTGTACGCTATTTGTCCCACGGAGTTTCTATGTACCCTTTTTTTATTTCGGGCCCTGTACGTCAGCCCCGTTGCAAACCTGTCTCTTTCCCGCGCAAATTTACCCCTTTTCCTTCATTCGCCGCGGTTGGACCCCTTCCAATCTGGAAAAGTGGTAAAGTAGCGACAAAAAATAAACAATGACAGTTATACAATTTTAATAAGAAAAAACAAATTACACTTTTGATTTTTGATTAAAAATAGTACCATGTTACACATAAATAAAATTTTCACCAATCACGGATACGGGTACAGGTACGGGTACAGACACGGATACGGATACGAAAACGGAAATGGCTATTGATACGGATACGGGTACGGACATAGATACGGGTACGGACACGGACATGGATACGCGTACGGACACGGATATGGATACCGATACGTATACGGCGACAAATATGGATAATGATACGGGTACGTTTATGGACACGGGTACGAGTACTTATACAGCTATTGATACGGATATAAATACGGATACAAGTACGTATACGCATACGGATACGGAAACGTATACGGATACTGATACGGAGATGCACACGAATTGGTTCCAGAAAACGGACACGGACACGGACACGGACACGGACACGGACACGAGCAAAAATAACGAGACGTAAATGGAGAAGTACACGGAAATGCATCCGCAAATATTGAAACGTACATTGACACGGAAACACTAATAAATACAGCCACGAACACTGAAACGCAATCGCTTATGCACGCGGAAACGCACATGGAACATAAACGTAGGAGGACACTCAAACCTACCTGCAAGCTGACACGAAAATTCGGAAAGAGATGGAGACGTAGAAGGAGAGGGACAAGGGCATGGACACGCAGACAGAAACAGACACGGAAAAGAATAGTACCACGAACAAAGGCACGGGGACGGGCAACCAAAATCACACGCACACGAACACGCACAAATAAAAAGGCACGAGAACCAAGACGGAGACGGTGACGGAGATAATGGTGGAGAAGGAGACGGATACGCGCAGGCAAACAAACACAAACACGGATATGGTGACAGTGACGGAAAGGGAGACAAAGAAGGAGATTGGGACGAGCACGCACAGGCACACGGAAACGCACACGCACACGCACACGCACACGCACACGCACACGCATACGCACATGCACACACAGACGGGAATGCGGGCTGAGACTGAGACGAAGAAGGAGACGGAGACAGAGACGGAGACATATTCGGAGAGGCACAACCGCAAGAAGACTGACATGGAGGCGGGTGAAGGTGATGGAGGTTTTGACAGAGATTGTGACGGAGACGTACATGCACACGCAAACGCACACGGAGACGGAGACGGAGACGGAGACGAAGACTGACGCAGGCAAGGAGACGGACCCAGAGACGCAAAAGCACACTAAGACGCCTAAGAATACGGAGATGGTGACGGAGAAGGACAGTCACACGAAAATGGAGACGGAGACGTAGACGGAGACGGAGACCGGCACGCACATGAACGGGCATACGGACACGAAAGCGGACATATCCACAGACACGGACAATTACACGGGTATGGAAAGGTAGAATGGCAAAGACACGAAAATGGACAAGAAAACGGACAGAAAAACTGACACTGACACGCAGACGCAGACGCACGTGCACACGGACAACTACACGAAGACTCATGTGCAGCCGCAGCCGCACAAGGACACGGACAGACGCGGAAAAAGAGATGAAGGGAAGCTCGGGAGCTCCTCTATCTGAGTAACAAGGACAGCGAGCTCTCGAACTTTCCGCGAAGCGGCAACGGAACCAATTGTCCTAACTACCCTAAAGAAAAAGGTTTGTGTGTACGCTATTTCTCCCATGGTGTTTTAACGTGCGCTTTTTTATTTCGGGCTCTGTATATCCGCCACGTTGCGCACGTTGCCCATTCCCGCCATTCGCCGCGTTTGTACCCCTTCGACCATTTTTAATGCGTGGTAAAGTAGTTTAAGTTTATTTTTTCTCCCCCGCCCAATCGCGTCGCCTTAATTATTTACACAGCGAACGCGGACAATGCCCTATCCAAATCGCTTCTAAGCGGCGACAAGGCACTTGTATTACAATAACATAAAATTTCACATCAGTGAAAGTTGGGAAATGCAACATGAACAGGACTGAGTACCTTTTTCTTAATGACGTAAGTATAATTTTTCGTTCAATTTTCAAAGAAACGCCGCCGCAACCGCCGCGCTGATGGTTCATTTGACGTTGTACTAGGAGAATGAGACAGGCTTGTTTTGTTGTTGAATTTCGGAACTCTGGTGTTCTCTCCCTACTTTTACTAATCTGAGTTAGTCGCAGTCCCAGATTGTTCGTATCATTTTCAAATTTATTTAAATGGGAGGCTTCAATCGGAAATCCGTTGTTTTCTGAAAACGGTGTGAGCGAGAAAAGACACATTACGCCCGTAAAATGGTAAATGGCGATATGTTCATAGAGATATTTTGATATTAAAATGTCTGTTTATGAAAGTTTTTCATTACCATTCCATCAAATGCGGTTCCGCGAGCGCTAGAGACGCGTGTTTGTCAAAGTGATACAGTATGTCTGCTCCCGAGGTGGCATAAATGATTTTACTTTTGCACTATTCTTCAATTTCATAGCACACGCAGCACTGCGTACAAATTTCTTTGTCTATTCATTTTCCGTTTCAAAATGAATGCAATGGAAAAAAATATATTTATTATTAATTTTCAATTTTTCGTCTTTCTTGAATTGAACATTTGTTTTGAATTTTCCTTAAGCCGAGCGCGCCCCGTCGCAATTTAAACAAACGTTCTAAAATTTCCCAGCTGTCAGTTAATAGCCCACCAAATTTTCTAATGATCCTTAAAACACCCGATTTATCCCCCAATTTTGCGTGCGGAGCTTTCGTGAGCCCTGTAGAGTGATCAGAGCGGTGCGCTGCCAAACGTAAAATTAAAATTTGAGTTAAAAATGAACGACGTTTTGGAAAAGCGACACTGGAGCGGTCAGCCCAAAATTGTGAACATCCCAAAGGGTTTGGGTTGGAACGTGCGAAGCTCTTCCAATTTATTTCATTTTTGTTGGACAGGGCCTTCCTCTAAAATTGCACGCGTATTTCTCGCTCTGATCTCCTCACCGTTTCGAACGCCTCCAACCTACGCTCCTCCTTAGCAGCGTAAAACTTTACGAATCTCTCCCACTCTCTTCCTCTCTCACAGAGGCGCTGTCAAAATTTGCAACAGCCAAATCTAAAATTTTTAAAAGATTTGAGCGCCTTTCGAAGAAGCGCATAAAAAGGGGCTCCCCTTGGTCTACCTTGCGTCCCTGCTAGTCTTCCGCGCCGACAAAAAGATGGATTTAGATGTAGAAGACCTTCTATCATGTTCAAGCGCAGCGTGTTTGGAATTTATCACCCACGCTTGGATACTTTGTCGCGTGTTAGCCGCACAAGAATTCTGGAAAAGATCGGTGGAAGTGCTACTCGCGAAACTGTGCGAAAAATATCCTGTCTTCCTGAGCTATCACCTCCTCTTAAATTCTTCGCTGCTGTATTCGGACGCCGTGGGCTAGGTCGCGCGTGCGCGGTCGTGCGTTCCGGAATAATTGGCCGTGCCGCAGGCCTCAGCGGCCCCGCTTATTGTCTCTGTATCCCATGCCGTGAAAAATTCTTTGTGCTCATTCACAACAGACGCGCGGAAAAACGCAGAAGAGACGGCTGCGGTGGGCGTGCGGGGCGATTCAATCGGCGCACAGGTGACCCATGCGCTTTTTGCGATTGTTTCGGATGCGCTCATCCAGGCGGACTGGTGTGCGATTTGGGACGAGGCGGAGGAGATCGGCGGGAGTAGCGGTGAGAAAGACGAGGTATTGGGGCTGGGTGCGCGGGAGCGCTCGATGTATTTGCATCTGCTACCTCGATAGAACAAGTCCTGGACCAGCCGCGAAACAGCCTCTTCAATGTACGCTATGAGGTCCTTTTCGTCGGAATCAGATCCAGACCACACTGCTGAGTGTAATGGAATCATTTCGATTTTGGTCGGTTCGCGCTCCAGCATACACCAGGGGTGTACTTGTGACTAACTAACTACCGGGGTGGTTAGTCTTTTAGCAGCCCCAAAATTGCGTTAGTCAATCACCGTTAGTCACTCGTTAGTCACTGGTATTACACCATACGAAACGGACGCCCAAAGGCACAATGAGGTTCTTTATTCATTCTTGAACACCTCTTTTGACACTGTACCAACTATAGAATGAAAAGCAGAGGCGTTTGGATGCATTAGACCGACTTTTCCCCTTGCCCAGTTGTATTACTCATTGTGATCGAACAAACGGAGGAGCTCCGTCATTTCCAACGTACTCGATAAAAGAGACTGGCAATGGATATTTTCAAGCCTTCCAAGATCACTGAACATCCTCTCAGCGGAGTTAGAGGATGCTTGAGCAGCGAGGCAAGCCTTTGCGATCTTATTAAAGGCAAAGGGCTAATCATGGCAGCCATCTCTTTTCTTCCTCGTACTTGTAGTCATCGAAAGATGCATACCAGTTCCATAAATTGGTTCCATCTCATCTCCTGCATCCTCTGCATGTAACGGACCAGACGTCCTGCGAGTTGAAACGTTATCGAAATTATTCGATATCAGCTGATCTGTGAGCTGAGAATGAAACACCCATGCTGATAAATGTAGTCGAGCTCTACAGTAACTTTTGTATAAAAGGCACGAATCGACTGTGATCATTGCCAGTATTGATTAATGTGCAGGCACAACAATAATATGTTTTTCTGTGACGTCACAAGATTGCGAAATCGCAGCCCCAGAGTCAATCTGTTCTTCGAAATTGTTTTATGGTTGCGCCTGTGGCCGCCGTTTGTGTTCACCAACGTCCCCGTCCGTCATTCTTCATCGAAATTAAACTTGCCCCCGCACGGAGAGTAAGTTCCTCAAGAGTTGTCTCCTCGAGAAACAGATCCACATTTTTGACACCGTTATAGCAGCTGCCGCACAATACGTGGTGCCACGTCGAGTGACGCTGCCGTACCACTGCATCAAACTGCCCTCTCCTCCGATTCTGACGTTTCATATAAGTTCGAGACCCCGCAAAAATTAGACGATGCGGGCGGCGTGGAGAAGAACGCACGCGAGGCCGAGTCGCTGTACCCGCGCGCTATCGAAGCCGGCCATACAGACGTCCTCGACAACCAGGGGATTATTTTCTACAGGGTCGAAGAGGCTAAGGGCTTGAAGAAGGACGTGCGCGAGGCTTAAGACGGTTCAAAAGAACGTCAAGATCATTGCCATATTTGCCACTGCTTGAAACCTTCCTTAGCTGCAGCTATCGCTTCTGTTCCGGACATTTTCGTTTTTCCCGTTCAATGTGTGTCTTTTTCTGCACACGGCGAAGGTATAAAGCGACCTAAGGTATGTTGCAATTAAAAGAGACGTCCTCAAGTCAGAAAATCTTCGATTATGGGGATCAAGGATCATTCACGTCCCTGATTAAATTAGTTTGACATTTCAAATTGTCAATAAATACGCGAATCCTTTCGATACACGTGCAATTTCATGCTAGGATCCCATGACCTTCCTTATTATCAAACCTTTCTTATCTACGTCTGCCTTAGTTGACGTACCTGCCTGCATACAATTTATCCGCCTGTGGGCCAAAATGTTTAAATTAACCATTAGATCGAGTAAGCAAGATGATAAGCTCATCTTTATTTCTGCACTAGGGAAATGTTCAAAACCGTGAAGTGGTACTGAAGCCTGTTACATTAATGCACATTGCCATTATTATCGGTGATATTAAAATTTTGGTTTTAAGTTGTCGAGATACGCGAATAGAAGCACAGTCCGTCCCTCGGGATGACGGTTTTTTTTAGATATTAACAGCAGTACTGATTGATTTAATGCTGCGAAGTTGTGAGGACACAGGTACAGTCAACAGGTCTAGTCGGTTTGTGAAAACGGGTACAACCAGGCCAGTGCACGGCGCGATCGGCGACTAAAGTCGCTGAGTTGCCTCGGTTGCTCGTCGAAACAGATTCTTCAGAATCGTTGGCACTTAGATGTGCTGAGCGAGACCAGAGATAGAGCTGTGGGGAGGCAAATTAGGTTCAATAAACAGTTGATGGAAAGCTATCCCCTTTCTGTTATACATCGAGCTAAGTATTTATCAGGGGCGTATTTTTGACTGACTAAATAACCCAAAAGTTGCATGACTATGACTAGCTAACTAAAGAAAAACTTGATTAGTAATTAAATTTTAGTCAATTAAATTTCATTGGGTAATTTTGAAAAAGTGGTATGTATGGAACTTCAACAGTGCATCATTTCAGAACAATGATTGATAAGGTGTTTAAGTTGGTACTGTAATATTTAAAAATTCAAACGGACTGTATTCAATAATCCTTTCTGTCATTGAGAAGCCACCACGTACATGCCTCTCCGTCTCCCGGAAGAGAGTATGCTTCCACGATTTCGGCATAAGTAGGTTTAGGCAGTTCTATCCTGTAACTTTCTTTCTTCACCATCCTCCAGAGAACCCACCTGAAGAAGTCGATCCCAAAGCAAAGCTTACCATCAAACCGTCTGCAAACCGCATTTTCTATGACAAAGCGGAAGGATGCACCGCCCCCAGATCTTCCTGAATCTGACGGGGATGGATCCAGCGATGCATTTGAGCGTACAGCTGAGCTGTTGATGAAATTACACAAAGACCAGCAGATGAAGAGACGATCTAAGAGTCTCGGGTCTTCTGTGCGAGTGAAAACATCCGTGTGGACCACGCATGCCTCCCGCCGCGTTGATGGTGACCTACCTTGTTTCAAATGTTGTGTTTGTGACTCTTTTATAAACACGAACAAAACTTTTTCTTCGAGTAACATTTCCTTACACTACAACACACACCACAAACATGCTCATGCCGCTCTTCTGCGTCTGAACGAACAGAACGCCTCTGAAGAAATGCTTGTGTCGGTCATATCTGAGGCTCGAAACCATCTCTCACGTAACAAGCCAAAGATTTCTATCTCGAATTTCTTTCAGCCCTCGAAGGAGCACAGTAGAGGAAGCAGCTCTCAAACTCATTCTGTCTCCGTTTCTGAGAACGCTACTGTGCCCGCGAAAGTTTTGCAAGCTGTGAGCTTGGTCCTGTACAGATGCGATACCGAAACTTCTGCGGATGTCATTGGATCTGCTATGACTCAGGGATTCATTGATGTGTTTGCGGGACGCATGCAGATTTAAAGCAAGGAAACAGTTGACGCGTATCTGCTGCCCACATACCACGCTGTTTGTGAAGTCCTCAAGTCGTATGCAGTTTCTGCTATGAGCGGATGCCTTACCCTCAATGGTTGGAGTGCAGCTCGAAAGGCGCCCATCTTGAGAATCACCTGGCAATTAATTGACGCCTCCTGGCGCATGAAGACTGTTCCCGTGACAACGCTTCATACTGGGGTCGCATCCAAGTCTTCAGAGCAGCTTCGGTCCATTGTTGAGAGCGTTTTGAAGAACAGCTCGGTGATCGGATCTGAGAAGATCAGTATCCATACGATTACAAGCGACAACGAGGCATCCGTTGCCCGTGCAGTTGATCTACTCACTAATTACGTCGGGTCCGTGAGATGTGTCGTTCATACGCTTGCGCTTTGCGTGAAGGACGTATTTTCAGACGGAACCCCACGGCAAAAATACATGGAGCATATAAACAAAGTTACTACGTACGTCGGCTATCACTCGAGAGAAACTGTTCTTCTGAAGGAGAAACAGATGGAAACTGGTGTCACGCGCGAAAGAATCACTGAGCTGAGGCACGAAATTCGTACTAGGTGGCATTCTAAGTTTAATGCGATGCTCACCTACTTCATGAACATTTACATCATTACCAGCGTTGCAGAGGATATGGAAATCAGTCCAGCTGACGTTCTTCGAATGACAGCGGATGCAAAGAAGTCACTGGCAGAGTTTATTATCGTTCTCAAAGAAGTCCGTCGTGTTTCACGTCAGCTAGAAGCTGATAGGAAGGTGACTATGTCAAGAGCTCCGCGAATTCTCCGAGAGTTTTATGAAACCTTTCTTGTCATATATGGTGAGGTGATGAGGAATGAATGCTCATTCTTCACTGATGCAGCCGATGTTTCGTCGGACTCAAATCTGGATGCTTCATCAGGAAGCGCCGTTAAATTTCCATCCATACCCAGCACGGCAGAGAATTGCAGAGAGAATGACGAAGTGAGAGATTCTGTTCTGAAAAAGCGGGTAGCTCAGCAGCTTGCAAAGGCTATTGCTGAAAGAATCAAAACTCGACTCGGAGCTCTTTGGAAACCCGTCGAAGCATCCGTCGCGACATGGATTTCCTCCGAAAAAGGAGCGCTTGATGCAGACATGCGCTCACCTCGCCTTACCCTTCTGTTCCACCTTGCTGCGGTCTTGGACGTCAATGAGTGTGAGCTAGAATTTTTGGAGTGTTCCAAATCTGATCGTGAAGAATATATGCGTCTTCTTCACGAAGTTGTTGCCCGCGAGGCCATGGAGCTCGGCGGTGAAAACGATCTGTCAAAGAGTGACCTCGAAACGCTTTTTTCAATTTTTCACAAGAAGATGGGACAGGAACGGCGTTCTTCCGGGCGCCGTTCTCCTGAACACGTACTACAGTTCTGGAGAGACTTTAATGAGAAGAAGTCCCACATTAGCCCTCTCCCTTTCAACCAAATTGCGAAAGCCGCTCTTGCTTCTCAGGCTTCATCGGCCAGTGCTGAACGTTTCTTCAGTGTCCTTGGCCGAATGGAAGGTAGGGAGGCGCAATCGGCTTTGAATTCTACCCTCGAAATGTCTGAAACGATTCGTATGTTTATTCTGGACAACATCAGGGACTGCAAGGTTGTTCAAACGGGCCTCCTTCACCCTAAAGCAGTCGCTTTTAAACGTCTATGTGCGCAGGTAGCACCAATTGTTTTCAAGGGACAGTAAAATCGATTCAATGCTCTAATTGACTATTACTTAACTAACTATGACTAACTAATGCAGAAATGGGTTGACTAATGACTATCAGAATGACCAATTAGTTAGTCAAAAATACGCCCCTGGAAATAGGGGTAAATTCTGTCCAAGACAATATTTCCATCTCTTCCCGTCAACCGTATCTCACACCATGCCGAACCCGACTCTCCCACACCACCGGCGAGCACACAGACGCAAACATAATCGCAAACATAAACGCAAACGCAAGCCACTACCTACCGACATTTATCAACGCCCAGCCGCTCAGCTTGCGGTAGACGCACCACTCCGTGCGCGCTCAGCATCCAATGCCGTGCGCGAAAGCGCCGCAGAGGCCCGGCGCCGCGCGTCGGACGCGCGCGTCGCCTAAAAGGGCCATGCAGCCGCCGTGCGCGAGACCGCGGCCGTGGCGCGCAAGTGTGCCATGCAGGCGAGGAAAAAGGTGGTGGAATTGCGCGTCGCGGCAGAAGAGGGCGCGGCCGCGATGTGCGAAACTGTGGCGGCGCGTAAGCGTGCGGTCCAGACCTCAGAAAAGGTCGCGCAGCTGCGCAAAAACGTTGAGCGACGCATTGCCGCGTCGACGTCAGCGGCGCCGGCCGTTCGCACGGCGATGGCCAAACAATCGCCACCGATATCCGAAACAAGATCTGGGAGCAGGAAGGCCTGACATGTTCTGTCGGCATTGCCCCCAACAAGTTCCTCGCAAAGCTGGCCACCGAACAGGCCAAACCAAAGGCATCACCAACAGGCCCGGTCTTTGGCCGAGGCATCTACGAAGTGGAGCGGGGCCACGAGCTCGCCTTTCTTCATCCGTTGCCGGTACGCGCTCTTTGGGGCGTTGGCAAGGCAACCGGTGCCCGATTGTCGTCCTTAGGTATCGAAACGGTCGGGGATCTCGCTGCGACTCCCCTAAAACAGCTCGTGGGTTCGATAGGTGTGGCCAGCGGACAGCATCTTCATGCGCTCGCCAACGGTGTCGATGATCGGCCAGTCGAACCGGATCGAGAAGCAAAGTCCATCTCGAACGAAGAGACCTTCACCCACGACATCACCGACGCAGGCAAGCTCGACACCGAACTCGTCCGGCAATGCGATGCGGTTGCGCAGCGACTCCGAGACAACAACCTGGTGGCACGAACAGCAACGCTCAAGGTCCGCTACGGAGACTTCACCACATTCACCCGGCGTGCGACCTCCCCACAGCCCTTTAGCGCAGCTCCAGACCTGCTCAGGCTGGGCCGTGAGCTCCTTGGCGCCCTCGACACGAGTCCCGGGGTTCGACTGTTGGGAATTGGTGTGGCCAACCTCGGCGAGGACCACGGCCACCAGCTCTCCCTCGATCTCGATGGCGAAGGAAGCGGAGAGACCTCGTCGGTGACCGCCTCGCTGATCGACGACGTGCGGGCAAAGTTCGGAACATCAGCTATTGGTCCTGCATCGGCGACCGTCGACGGCAAGCTGCGGGTTAAACGGCGCGGCGAACAACAGTGGGGTCCAAACGCAAACGAGCCGAAGGACACAGACCCCGATCCGGGGGTTTTTCCTGCAAAACCGTAAAATCGGGCCGAAGGGTCCTGGCAGCGCGTTGTTGCATAGGGCAACGTGTGAGAAGATTGCAGCACGCCAGCCCGCTAAGCTGTCGTGTAGCACCTAGCAACCCCCTGTACCCACTGAGCCCCAAGTACCCCCTGAGCAAGGACCTGCGGATGCCGCTTTCCGAGGACGAACAACGAATCCTTACCCAGATAGAGCAACAGCTCTACCAAGACGACCCTGGGCTGGCTCATGAGGTCTCGTCTACCACTGTGTTTACGCACGGCTTTAAGCACATCCGATTGGCAGCGCTTGGCTTTGTCGTGGGGCTAGCAGTCCTTCTCGGAACCCTCTCGATCAGCTACTGGCTCTCGTTTGTTGGATTCCTGATCATGCTGGGCAGCGCCTGGTATGGCGAGAAGAACCTGCGACGCGTAGGCCGTGCAGGTCTGCAACAGGTCACCGGTAACGTCCGAGGCCCAAGCCAAGGCGGCGGCTTCTTTGGTGATGCGGGCAAGCGCATGCGCGATCGCCTGAACGATTCCGACGACAAGTAACGACAAGTACATCGCCCGAACCGAGTTAGCTACAGTCGCCAACTCGAACGAGTTAAGCCGCCTAGCCCGAACCCGACTAGCGGAGATGTCTCCACGTGCCGACTTTGTCGCGCCACACGTTGATGGGGTTGGCATGTCGCCACCACCACGACCTGCGGCCCTGATGGGCGCGAGCCTGTGCAGCGAGGACGGTTGTCACGCTCTCGGCATCGTCGGCGCGGCTGCTGTCGATACTTTCACCCGCATAGGTCACGTTGGTGACTTCGGTCGCGAGCGGCCGTAACGCCACAGCTGCATTGGGCTGCGTTATCGACACCCGCTCAACAAGCTCTCGTGGGGTATCGGTAACGCGGACTGGAATGCCCAACAATTCGAGGGCCGACTTTGACTCGGTCCACGCGAGCCCAATTCGTTCCCGTGGGTCATGGGCGACCGCCTGGTGGCGTCGACGAGCCCGCCAACCGGCATAACCAAGGGGAGCGAGCAGCAGCAACAGGAGACCACTAAAGCCAGCGAGCCAGGCAAAGACCGTTCCCGCCGACGCTCCTTGGACCCCGCCAATGATTCCCGAGTTTGCCCGCTCCGATGTTGGGGCGATCGTGGTGGTGGTGTCGGGAACCGCTGCAGACTCAGGGATTGTTGTGGCGTTTGGGCCGGGCTGGTTTGGGTTCACCTGAGGGACCGTTGTTGAAGGTGCGGTCGATGGCGCCGAGCCGTCCTGCGCCTCTGCCTGGCCGGTGTATGCCTCATCGCCAGGAGCGCCACGGCCAGGGGTCGGCTCAAAACGCAGCCACCCAATGTCCTCAATCCACACCTCGGGCCACGCATGAGCGTGCTTGCCGTTCACCCGATACGCCTCGATTGTTGGATCCCACTCACCGGGAGTAAACCCAACAGCAACACGGGCCGGAAGCCCAATAGAACGGGCCATTGCGGCAAAGGAGCCCGCAAACTGTTCGCAATACCCAGCTCGCACCTCAAAAAGAAAGTCCTCAATGCGTGACGAACCGTGCCCTGCCGACACATCCAAGCTGTAGGAGAACAGCGTCGGGTCACGGAAATAGTTCTGGAGCGCAAGCGCCTTTTCGTATTGTGTCTGAGCCCCAGCATTGGCCACGACATCGACCGCCTGATCCTTTACTGCCTGGCTGAAGTCCGGCGGAAGCTCAAGGTACCGGTCGCCGATCTCGCCAGGAATACCGCTACCCGCTGACGCGATCGATGCAGCGTCTCTCTGGGGCACTGCCGACAACAGCGTGTAGATCAGGCCATCGGAGTTCTCTGTCTCGCGGTTGACGATCAACGTGCCCGATTCGGGTTCGTACTCGAGCTCCACATCATCTGGAGCCGACAGAACCTCGGTTGGTTCATACGCAGCAGGCAGCCAAATCTCGCCCAAGGCGTTGATGTCGAAACGCTGCGTTACGGCCTCGAACGCGGTGCCATCGGGAAGGTCGGTGTCGAGTTCGCCAGCAGCGTCTTCAAACGAACCGCGGGAACGCCAAATGCGGCCATCAAACACATCGAGGGACGTGATGCGCCAGTAATCCTTCACCGGGGAAGCAACCGTAAAGACCTCAACATCGGGCTGATTGATAAGCCGAGATTGGATATCGACAAGAGGGGAGAGCACCACGCGAGGCTCTTCGGGGTCATCCCATGTCGTTGGATCGAAGTTCTCAATAGGGGGCTCGTTGTAGCCCGGGAGAGCCTGGGCAACGCTGACGCCACCAATAAGTGTGACCGCGAGGATGGCGGCCCCAACCCGAAGAAGCGACGCCTGGCCACGCTCGGCAGCCCCAGCGCCGAGCCACGCACCGGCAGTAGAGGTCTCACCAAGGCGGTGGAACAAGACGAGCGCAAGCGCCGACACCAAGATGAACAACGTGGTTTCGACCCGAGCCTGTTCAGCGGCGAAAAACGAACCAAAGATAAAGACCGCAGCTCCGGGGATTAACGCTTCACCCGGCGAACGCAGCCGGAACGCAGCCCAGTCGGCAAGAAACGCGATTACCCAGGTGACCGCGCCAATGAGCAACAGGAATGGTGCCGTGACCGCCGCTGGCGAGGACACGGTTTGGAACTGTTCCCACGCGAGCTGCAGATCGGTGCCGTAGCCGCTCAGCGCAACAGCGCCCGGGCTGATCGGCGGTTCGAGGGTTGTTGGTGGAAAGAGCAGCCACGTTGTGACGGCAAACCCAATCGCCGAAACAGCAGCGGACACAAAGAGCCCGCCACGAGCCCACCGAACCGATGCAGCGAGCACGTGGGCCGAGACCGCAACCGCCGCCACAGGAACAAAGAACGACGTGTCAGCAAACAGACGCTTAAAGCTGTACACGATCGCAACAGTGAACAACACGAGCATGAGTTCGGTGACGATGTCATAGCTCGACGTCGGCATCCGGCGGACCTGTCCGCGGCGGCGAGGAATCATGGTCGACCTACAGAGAAACGATCATGGCTCGGGTGCACACCCAACACAGTGGCAGCGTTCGCCGCATCTGTAGAGGCGTTCAGGCACATGTTTTTGTAATCCTTACCGATTGTTTTCATACCGACCCGCAGCTTCATCGAGCGCCACCCGAAGACATCAACGTGGCGATCGAACGACTCCACACCGAGGCCAGGTCATCGATGGAGCCGAGCCGCAGACGGATTTCCTTGCCAGCCGCTTCCGCCGAGCTCGTCGCCACAGGCGCAGCGGGATCCCAGACCGCTTTGTCCATCGTCAAAAACATGACCCTGCCATAGGCCAGAAGTTGAGACGACACCACGGTTGGATGTGGCCCCGAGACAACAACAATGGCCCCCTGGGCATCGTTGGGAACCACAGCGCTGCCCTCTCGCCGCGGCGCTTGCTCAACGATAGCGAGAAGGCTGAGGGCCTTCTCGACGCCGGAACTACCGAGCACAAAATTTGTGTCATGCCCATCACTGGTCAACAACCGAAACGGGTCCGAACGATTACGCATCGACGAAACGAGTGAGGCAGCCACGGACGCTCCCTTGTCAACAGCCAAGATCGAATCCATCGAGGCGTTGTCGAGAAGCACGGTCAGGTGGTTCTGAGTAGGCGCCTCATCCTCTCGAACAATCAGATCGTCGTGGCGAGCCGAAGCGGCCCAATTGATCCGGCGGATGTCGTCGCCAGGCACGTACTGACGCAGAGCGTGAAACTCCTCGCTGCGTCCGCCGAGAAACTCGGGGGCATCGGACATCGAACGGCGCTCTGTCGCAGGCGACGGGGGAGCCGCTGGCAGCGGGACAACCTCGGGATACACCACAAGCTTGCCAACGCTCGGCGCGGTGAAGCGACGTATTGCAAGACCAAACGGGTCGGTTGCCTCGAAATTGACGGGACCCACGTTGACCACGCCGCGGCGTTCGGTCGGCAACTTGTATGCAGCGCGGGTGACCTCATCAGGCCGAAGTGGACTCACAAATAGTTGCGCACCCGTGGTCCCTTGCACGTTGTCGGTGAGCCGCATGACCGGCGCCTTTGTCGAACCGTTCCGGACAGCGAGCTCGACACGGCCAACCGAACCAACATGTAGCCGCGACGGCGCAACCGTCCGGCCAACACCGAGCTGCAGTGGACGCATGATCGCGACAACGACGGCGATAAGCGCAAGCGCGATCAGCGCCGTGCCGATGATGTACAGCTCGACCATGCCAAAGAGACGGCCAGCGACAATCGCTACCGCGCCAAAGAAGAAGCAAAGCCATCCACGAGTGGTAGGCATCGTCAGCCGACGCTCGGAACCGGCACCGATGCCAAGACGTCGTCGATGATGCTGGCCGCCGACATGCCACTCAGTTGAGACTCCGGCGTGAGCATCACACGGTGAGCCAGCACGGGGCGAGCGAGCGCCTTCACATCGTCAGGGATCACAAACGCTCGGCCCGAAGCCGCAGCGAGTGCTCGTGAAGCGCGTTGCATGCTGAGGATCGCACGGGGAGAGAGCCCGAGCCGCAAGCCAGGGTGGGTGCGGGTCGCTCCGGCGATATCGAGCAGATAGTTCTTGAGCTCCGGAGCAACATGTACCGACCCAAGCGCATTGGTCATCATGATGACGTCCTGCGGGGTTACCGCTGGAGTGAGGTCATCGATCGAGACGCCCTTGTCGCCATCGCCTTGCTGTTCGAGAATCTCAAACTCGGCCTCACGGTTTGGGTAACCGAGCGACAACTTCATCAAGAAGCGATCCAGCTGGCTCTCGGGCAACGGATACGTACCCTCGTGGTCGAGCGGGTTCTGAGTAGCGATGACCATAAATGGTCCAGCGAGATGGTGGGTGTTGCGATCGACCGTCACCTGGCGCTCGGCCATGGCCTCGAGCAATGAGGATTGTGTCTTTGGTGAGGCACGGTTGATCTCGTCGGCCAGCACGATGTTGGCAAATACCGCACCGGGACGAAACTCAAATTCGCCGGTGCCACGATTCCAGATCGACATACCAACAACATCTGCAGGCAAGAGGTCCGGGGTGAACTGAATACGCCCACTGGAGCCACCAACGGTTGCCGACATGGCCTTGGCTAACGTCGTCTTGCCAAGCCCCGGAGAGTCTTCCAAGAGCACATGACCCTCAGCAACCATGGCGAGAACGGCGAGTTGCACCACATCGTGCTTACCTCGAATAACCGTCTCGATATTGTCAACCATGGATCGAAACAGCGTCGAGAACGTTTCCGTTCGGGTCGATTGGGGGGTTGTCGTCACCCGTAGCTCCTCAGTCGTCGTTCCGCTGCGAATACGTGCAGCAGATACGTCATGGTAGTTGTAGTCGCCGTTTGACCCGCTCATTGGTCACCTTCGCCGGGAGCGCACCCCACAGCGGGTCGGTTCTCTATCGGCCGAAAGGCGCCTTCACTGCAACTTTGAAATAGCCTGACCGTGATGACTGGTACGAAAACGCCACAAGGCTGGGCACTACACAACGGCATAGCGCTGGCGAAACGCCCCGACCTGTGGCGAACCGCCTTGCGGCTTGGGCGCACCCACGCTCCAGACCGCTGGTGGGCGACAAAGCCATATCTCCCAATCCCCGATTCGTCGTGGATGGATTTCCGTTTCGAAACCGCCTTCGCCGATACCAACGGCCGGCCCGAACCACATCAGCTCATCGAATATCTCGAATGGGCAAAGAGCTGGAAGTACCTCTGACACCCTTCAGCGGCAGCTCGTCCGTCGTTACTTTGCCGCCTCCGGGACGCAGAGCTCCGTCTTCCCCTGCGGGGAGTGTTCTTGTAGCACGCAACCTTTACTCCGGAGACGGCGTCCGGCGACGTCACTGACATCCAGGGTCTGACCCCGAATGTCAGGTCGGTTTGGCCCCGGGATACCCCAGGTCTCACATTCGCCACTCCTGATGAGGGCGGTCGCCGACCCCTCAGGCGGGGGGTTGGGCAGATAGCTGTTCTTGTATCGCGTTGAGGATTTGGCTGGGGGAGTGGTCGATCCCGGTGGCGACGTTCTCGAGGTCGGTCGCTGCCCGTTCTTGCTCGTGGCCATCCAATGCCAGGAACGACGCGTGGCGTGCGCCGTCCCAACGGCGCAGGATCGCTACTTGAATACGTGCCGCGGTGCGCGTTCGGCGTTGAGACATGCCCACAAGCTTTTTGCCAGCGAGCGTGAGCTCACCCGGGCCGAGGCCAGCAAAACAGACCCGACGTGACCAGCGGGAGTGTTGCAATGGTCCGGCGTGGAGTTCAGCGCTGACGCCAATTTCAGCCAACGCTCGTTGACAAGCGAGGCCGATCCAGTCGAACGACCGGCCAACGTCGGGCGTCCACAACGGATCCGTCGTTGGTAACACGATGTCGAACCACACAAGATCCTCGCTACTGACCAACACGGCGCCTCCACCGCTTCGGCGGGTGGCGAGCTGCACCCCGTTGTTGACCAGTACCTCGGCATTGACCGTGTCGGCTTTCTGCGAACTGCCGAGCACCAGTGTTGGGGAATCCGAGAGCGTCGGAATCCACAAGGACCGAGGAGCATTGGCGAACTCACGGGCATGAAAAGTGCCCGGGTCTTCATGGATGTGTTGGGTCAGGAACCCGCTATTGATCACAAAACCCATCGTAGGAGGCAGAAATCCTGGGAAGTTCTCCCACTACGCGCCACTTCGCTGTTTCAGGCACCTATTTCGGAGAATTGTTGAGAAATCAATCGTCTATTCGGGTACGAATGTTCGACCAAATCGGAATATTTCTGACGTTTCGCTAAAGAGTGGGATGAATTTGACGAAATGTGGGGAAAGATGCTTGCCTAGTGGGAGGAAGTGTCATACGGTGTCTCTCCATGGAGTACGGCACCACACACCAACGATTCAACGGGGAGGGAAACAATGTTCGTCAATCATTACGAGCACTCCCTCGACTCGAAGAATCGCCTCGTGTTGCCAGCGAAGTTCCGCTCGAAACTGGGCGAACGGGTCTACCTCGCCCAGCAGGGCAATTCCCTGGGCGTGTACTCCGAAACGGCGTTCGCCGAGACAACCCAACGGTTGCTCGACCAAGTTCGAGCCGGGGAGACCGATCCCCAAGCCCGGTTGGCTTTCGCAGCGAGCACCGTCGAGATCGATATCGATTCAGCGGGACGAATCACGATTCCCCAACGGTTGCGCGAGTACGCGAACTTGACGGGCGAAGTGATCGTGGCCGGAGCACTCACGCATGTGGAGATCTGGGACCGCGAAGCCTACGAATCGATGGAAGCCACGCTGACAAACGTGGTGCAAGAGCAGTTCAAAGCTGGGGGCACGATCAACTAAGCCGGAGGGTCAGCTGACATAGCGAAAAACAGCGAGCAAGGCTCGTTCATTGACAGTCTCTTGGTTAGCAGATGGAAGGCCCCTACTCCGCCCGCTTGCCATCAGCTCGATCAGGGGAGAAATCCTGACGTGCGCCCGTTAACCAAGGGACTGTCAATGACCGAACCACAATTATTTGCTTGTGTTACACGCTCTCAGCGACGCCTCACGTCGTGTTGATCATGAACCGAACACCAGACCCCGCCACTCCTGAGTTTCACCACGACCCGGTGATGCTCAACGAGATCACCGTCATCATCAGCGATCTGCCCTCAGGAGCATTTGCCGACCTGACCCTCGGCGGCGCAGGCCATGCGTCGGCGGCACTTAACGCATCCAATGATCTCACCCTGCACGGCTTCGACCGCGACGACGTCGCTCTCGCTGCTGCCGGGAAGCGCCTTGAGTCATTCGGCGCCCGAGCGG
>JAVCKV010600585.1:0-27839 GCA_032274145.1 Herpochondria borealis
AAGAATTTTTGGTTTAGACACAGTCGTATTGAACGACATCTTCAGGAAAAATTCATTGATTGACTTGGCTCCAGTCGAAAAAGAACGACAAATACACAATATGGCAGTTGTACTGGACCCGTAGTAATCATGAAATATCTTATTTGATGATTGAATGGATTTAATCAATAAAAATAGTAAATGGCCCAATAAAAAGCCATAAAACCCGTTACGCTTCCACCGGAACAGTCGGATATGTAACTCTTCTGCACCTTCAACATGTTCGCCTGTGGGTTACACTATCATTCAGCGTGAGAAAATACTAAAGCCCTTCTGCTCTCGCATCACTTTTTATGAATCAAAATGAAGCTGTCCATTTGGGGAAGGGGCATATGAAGCTGTTGATAAAGGGCGAGGAAAATGATACAAATATCAGAAAGATATAGAATGTAAACATATCATAAAACACCCGTTGATGTATTCCTCGAAATCCTTCCAATTAAAACGCGAGCACTTAGCACTTTGTTTAGAGACTGAACCTCTGAGTCTCCTTTTATCATGGTGAGCTTGAATATGGATGTACGTTTGGAACTTCATGGCCTCATCCGGATTGCATAAACAACCGCTTTGGCTCGTTAGGTAGTTACATTTAGAGACTTTGAAACGTGGTTAGTTTCCTCTTGCTTCTTTTGTAATTTCATGATTTCTTCAACATCTGGCCAGTCAAAGGAAGCGAACAAGAGACGATCGTAAACCTGAATTTCCGATAGGAAGATTCTCACCGCACTGTTGCGAAAATGCTATGTATATGTATTAAATCTACACCGGATTCGAGGGCTTATATCCTGGACAAGAGAACCGAGTGTCAGCGAGGTTCCCAAGAAAGTCGAAAAGCTCTGTTAACATGGAGGTTATCGGATTCACTCTGGATGAGACCACAGACGCAGTGGCGCAGGTGAACTACGATGTTAGCAAGGTGGTACCGCCACAGAGCTCAATGCTCGGAAAGTGCTCGACGGACGCGTTAGCTTCGGCGGATGCGTTACATCCAGAGGATACGCGCGGATCATGGATGGAAATGTGCACGCGCTGCCGTAATAGTATAATAGTTTTATCTATTGCCGAATACAACTGCGTACATTGCAATTGACTGGAACAAAAAGCAGAACATTTTCCGTTAGCAAAGTTTAGAATGCATGGTAGTATCATATAGAGTGGTATGTGTACTCTACGCGGTGTCACATTACGGTCTTACTAATCTACAGTAATACCTCCTGCATTCGTAGGGGCTGCTCTATTCCTTCTGTCACTGCAAGGGCTGTTTCTCTTTGCACTGTTTGATGCTGAGGGAAGAGGAGATGAAAGAGAATAGCAGCAATCTAATTTTAGTCGAATTTTAAATTTTATTTTAATTATAACTTTTACATCCAATTTTAGCTTACTAGATGGACACAAACTTTAAACATGTAACCGTTAAAGGCCTGCGCTGGACTTCTACTCTCAAAATGAGAGTTTCATCTTCTGCAAAGAGCTACAAAATGCAGAAAGCAATGGACAGAACGCAAGAGGCATGTGCGGATAGACAACACCCGCTAGACCTGGCCGACTTCCTCACTACTTCCTCAGTGCGCTGGACCAACATACATGAGGTACTCCGAGGAATTTTTATCCGCTTCCATGCATGCTACCGATCTCCACGCGGGAGAGTCTATCAGGACATTTAGCGAGTACAGTAACGGGAAGACTAATTTAGGCAGTTGTGTCCCAACGTGATCAATAAGCCGTAGAAAAACAAACGTCATCATCCGGTATGCTCACGCTGCACATATCACAATTCATACTACATGGGGTTTCAAAAGTATGTAAACAAGCAATACCGTATCCTACAATTGCCGCATTGTACTATTGCATTACATTATATTGCAGCTCTTCCAGAGTAGGAGCCCTGCACAAATTGTCACGCTATTCACAAACCGACTGTTCTACCGCCAGTTAGTTACTGCTTACAAATTGCTTGTCTACTAGGCTTGTCAGTTACGCCGTATGCCACGAAATTGAATCTGGGTTCAAACGCAACGAATGCAACTTTAGCACTACTGGTTCTTGAATGCATTTTCTGTATCCTCAAACATTGCGCCCCTGGGATTTCTGGGATTGCCCACCCCCATGATCCAGTATATACATGCAGCATTGCCTGGGAGGCTCCTCGGTTTCAGAGTACCTGCGCGTAGCTCGGGGGCGCACGCAAAAAAGTGAAGCGTGTGGAACAGCTACATACATGGGCGGCGAGACGCAGGCTGGGAATGAGCGGTACAAGTTTGGCTTAGTGCTAGACTGCGCTTCGCTTTGTGTGCGTTTTAACGTCACGCAGCGCGGCTAAACATCTAATTGGAAGGAAATAAGCAAAAAGAAGCTAAAGGGAGTGAAAAGCGCACAAAAACTGGGAAAATGTATTGGAAATGCATTTTGCTAGCTCCCTTCTTGGCGCGGATAATTTGCTTTCTTTTTATCTGCCGTTGCTCGGGTGAATAAAACCTTAAATACGTCCCAAACCGAAGAGATTCATCATTCGTCGGAGAAACAGCAAGGATGAATCCTGGAGAAATACCACGTGTGACACAATAGCTCAATTCAAAGGGCTTGAAACGTGCGGATGTCTTCCAAGATATAAACATCCCAGGGCTTCGTCGCGGATAGCGCAACTTATAAAAAAGCACACAAAGCACTCATAGAAAAGTCCAGAGACACATTTTGTTACATCTGAATCAAACAAAAGCGCAGAAAGGCGCAAACTGAAGGCAAAAACCGCCAAACCCCACATTTGTTTACATTGTTTTAATCATAACCTACAAAAAGGGTCAAGCTTCGGCACAGTGTACACGCCCTAAAAAGGTGCCAGATGGTACGCGATCTGTTCAAGAATTTTCTCGCGTTTATATTGAACAGCGTGGTACGGCTGTAGACATAATTGCAGTATAGCAGGCTTCATGTTGATTCGATGCTCTGTGGCATTTATCTGCCCAGAGTACCTTCGAACAAAGACGCGTGCTTCTCCAAAATCATCATGATGCGTTACCGCAGTCCGGGATCCTCAAAGTGGTCCAAGTAGACCTTATCTCTCCAATCATTATTTTCATCGGGACGCGCCTCAGTCGGCGCTTCGTCTTGGACATCGTCAAACATTGGAATGTATTCCACTACTTCTGGTCTTATGTACTATGTTCGCGGTTAGTTCTCCTCATGTCGATTTTTCCCTGCGGTTGATTTCCCAGATGTATTCGGTGACAAATCTTCGATATATTCCCCAGCCATCACATGGATGTCTGCGAAAAATTCGTGGCCTTCAATTCTAGAAGAGAGAGCGTGCTACATGAGCGAAATGAATTTCGGGGCGTTGTCCATTTCTTTCCATTGGGAGTGGTCTGAGCCAACCGGGAAAGTTGAAAAACCAATGCCGTGCAAGCGGCATAGTTCCTTTGCTGGATCACTTTTAAGGTTGAGCGAATCAAGAAGCGATCGTAACGCGTACGCCACGACCATCCCCTTTGGGAGAAGGCGGTTCCTTGGAGGTGAAGTTGATATAATGTATTGGCTCCATTACGATTAGCCCCTTCAAAAAAGTCGTGACCGTCGCTTGCCGTTGTTTGAACTGCGGAAAATTAAATGGTCGTTCTAATCGGATTCGTCTCAACTTCGCTGACTCGTCGCCGGTGGCGAATGCTTCACTACCAGGTAACGTATTATGCTTAACAATGCAGGCGTTTTTATCCAACGAGGGAATGGTTCCTGTGCGGTGGCCGATGATGTTCAAGGTGTCTCGCGTGAAATCGACCTTTCCTGTGATGCACCAAATGACATAGACATGGTGGGTGAAATGTGTCACCAAGACAACGGGGACCGCCAGGTGGCTAACCATGAGGAAGGATACAAGATGTAGAGCATTACCGAAGTGTACCCTAACAAGTACGTTGTGTGTCACCTTGAACACATTTCCACTTGCATCACCTAGCTTAGGAAGACTTTAGTCATTCGTGACAACCTTGGTCCACCCCTCCGTTAGTGAGCTTCTCCTTATCATATTACTTCCGCCTCCTATGTCAAGGACGAACGGCAAAAGAACTTTCACCTTCGCCTTTATGCCCATGAACCAAACACAACGTAATACTTGCGCGTCAATACAAAACATTTGGAAGAGCCTTCGTCCATGGGCTCACTCTTCTGATCGTTTCCTGGGCAATCTGATTGCCTCTCGGGATCAGGTACAGATTTTTCGTCGATAACCAACCCAGGCCTTATGCCGGACCGTGGCTTATTTTGGAACTTCATTATTCGCCGTCGCCTTCGGCGCCTTTCCTGCTTGCATTTCAACCACCAATGTGGAAAAACATCGTCATCCCCCAACGGAGGGGGAGTAGTCCATGGGTATGGGTCGAATTCACTATCTTTTGCGGTTGGTCGAGACTCGTGATAAAGTTCGATTTCCCCACGCACATTTTTCTTTTCATTACACCCTGAATGTTCCTCCAATGAGAGAGAATTTTTGGTCGCAACAGAAGCACCTTCATGTTACTTGTTGTCTGTCGCTACTAGTTTTCCGACGACGCTACCGAATCGGTCTGATCTGACGGAGGCATCGGGTTATCAGGGTTCATTACGACATGAACATTTCCAGGCTGCTGCGGGCGATCATGGTTGGATTGATACGGCGGGCGAGGCGGCCGATGAAGCTGGCCACCACCTCCGCAATCTTCACGGCCACGTCTGCCACCGCCATACCCGTACGGATTCATCGGAAGAGAACAGGGTTCTGGACAAGAGTTCTTCATCGATTGCATCTTCTGCTAGTTTTAATCCTTCAGGAGAGGGGTTTCCTCTTTCTGGTGGAGACAGTACTTGTAATAGTAGTATATGTGCTGAGATGAAGATATATGGCGACAATTGAATTTTATGTGGCCACTTTCGGGACAGCTTCAGCAGCTCAGCTGCCAGTAGTCGCTCGGGATGACCTTCTGCGCTTCTTTCACCTGGGCTTCTATGAGGTCCAGAACTTCTTCTAAGGCACGCATCACGTCACGGTTCTCCGATGTCATCTCTCTGGTCGCCTTCTAGATATGATCGTCGTTCAGCACCAATATCTCCCCAACCTGGAAGGCCGTGTAGACCACGCTCGTAGGATCCATCACCATTTACTGCTCACTCGACTGCTGCCAAGTAGAGAGAGATGAGTCAGACGTCATGCTGGAGGCAGGGTGCATCAACATGGTCCGGTTCTTTGTCGTACGAGACAGGATCCTTCCGGCAGGTTGTTGAGAACGTGGGGCGGCGGCGGCCGTCTGGGCCGTCTGGGCGTCTCCTTCCGATAAGGCAGTCTGGCGAAGAACAATCATACTGTTTCGATCCTTTGGGCGCATGTAATTCATTTGTCCCTTTACACCCCAACTAGTGGCGTCATGGAGTCCACGAACGAACCTATGCACCAGTTCGGCGGAGGTGAAGATTTTTCGGGACGTGCCCGCAGCATTCATGACGCGCTGCGCAAGCGCCAACTAGTCCTAACCGTTATTCTGGGACGCGCGAGTCACTTGGTCATAATATTTTTGAAGCACCTCATCGGTTAGGAACCTTTGTATCAGCATATGGACGGCATGGGACCATATGGCCGCCATCCCAAGCTCCTCCACACAAGTAACGGGAGAGACCTGGGTCCGATAGTCGTCCTTGGTGTCTAAGTTCAGGAAGTAGGTGAGCACACGAACCGCCCCTCCTTCCGATTTGTTGACTGCGTCGATCGCCTCCTTGAACGTAGTCAGGAAGTGGAGGAGCTCGATCGGATTGGCACCATAAAGTGTCCCCAGATCCGTGTACAGCCAGTCGATCCGCTTCTTCAGTTCATACAGATGGCCCAAGTCATCTTGACTTGGAATTTTCGACGTTTTGCAAAGTCGATACATACGGTAATCGACCCATACTGAAATGAAGGAAATATAGTCTTGAGCGGTTCTAACCCCAGGACAAAACCGGCCAAGACCAGGTAACTGTTCTCTTCTTTCTTTTTCGCAACGGGGTGAAGGGGCTTGGGAGTCATAGACGTTTCTACGGATGGGACTGAAAACACTTGGGCGATATTTGTGGTCGGAATTGGCGCGCCGTGCGAATAGCGCGCCGCTTCCGGCCCGGATTGAGGTCACCCGTCACATACTCCACTTGAAGCCTTCCACTGTGGCCCCTAGAGGGCTCGAATTCCCTTCCTCAACGTGGTGCTGAAGCAGATGTCTGTGACTGGGCAGGCACATAGCCAGCCGAGACTGGCTGGTTGGCAACCGATGGAGGATGCGACGGATTGCGAGGAAATCGGATTTGATTCCGGCGAGTTCCTGACTTTGGGTGCCAACGGATGGCTCGGCGCCTACTTCCCGGCGAGAGCTTTCTTTCACCTGTACTCAAAATTTGCTCATATCATTCATCGTTATATCCTTGGCCATTGTCGCGTTGCTATGTGCGGAGACGGGGTATTTCTTCGCGTCTTCAACGCACATACGAATCACTTCCATTGTCTTCCAGAGGTGTGGGATCCCTTGTTAAAAAATCATGGAGGACAGCCTCTAAGTTCACGTCGACATGTTTTCAAAACACCAATTCACTATTGTTTTGGGACCAGAGCTGGGTCCACATGGCTTGGTCTTCATGAGCTCCTTGGTCCAGCTGCTTTGAAACTTGACCAGCGAGACCCGCAACAGGGGCGGAGAAAGAGCCAGAAGCGTTTTTCGATCAAGGAATCTAGGCTTTGCCGTACAAAGCATCATCAAGTCGCGCCTGCAGCGCGACTTCTGAAGCCTCATTCTTGTACGCAGACCCTGCCTGCGCCTGGTTGTTCTTCTCATCGCCTTGAACATCAGCATCATTTGCAGCCCTTCTAGCGAGATCATCACTATCTGAAATTTATGCCTTTAGCGCAACGTTCTTCTGATTATCGACAGGCACCTTCGGCGCCTGATCATGCTGATGTGGTAGCGGTGCCTTCGGCGCCACATCATCAGCACCCTTGTTTATCGTCTTCTTCGACTTCTGATTGCCGCTGATGCTTCTTTCACTGTCACTGAAAGCCTTGTGATCATTGCCTGATAGCAGGGACATCGTCGGAGAGAAATTTCCTAGAATCGCTTCTAGGTCTGGAAACTGCTGTGGTGCTGCGTGGTAACTCACTCTCGTCGCACGCACACAAGGGAAACAATGGTAGATCCGAAAGCGGGGCGAGTGAGCTGCGCAATGGACACAGACAACACGTGTGGCCGCGCGAGATGTCGGCGCTCGGCACCGTTGGTGTCGACCCTAAAAGAGCAACCAACGACCCAAGAATGAGAGGAAACAAGGGGAAACAGGGGGAAAGGGGAGGAAAGGGGAGGAAAGAAGGCAAGCAGTAAAAAGGGTTTAGTTGGGGGTAGACTTCGTTACCACCGATATTTACGCTTCCCCCAACCCCGGCGCCACCCAGGCCGCTAATTTCGCGGCTCGGATAGCACCAGAGGAGGACCTCGTGGCCAAGACATTGGCCCAAGGGCAAAAAACCGTAAAACTAACAACACAAAGAACGTTCCAGGAATCCTCCTTAGCGTTAAACGCCTAACTCTCGACACCTTCAATAAGGCAACCATGCAAATATATGACACCACCAACGAACAACCAACTCATCAAGCCGGTCACGTCCTGGAGTGGCGAAGAAGCATAGTAGCGGAGCATGCACGGCTTTGTGGAATGCACTGCAATCCGTGTCGCCGAGTGGCAAAGTGGCGGATTGTTCGTGGCATTTTCGGGTTTCGGGGGTTCTTTGTAGGGGTATGAATCCTTTGTCGGGAGACCAGTCTTTATCTAGCAGACAAATAAGAAATTGGTTTAGCTTAACCCAGAGTTGCTCAGTAGTTGTTCAGCGCTACCTAAGGTCGCGAGATCAGCTGTATCTCGGGGGTCGTTGGGAATATAATAACCCAGTGTCGCTCGTCGGCACTAACAGGCTCGTGGCTGAAAGAGAGGCTAACTCACTTAGTACACCTCGTATCGACAAGAATGGTAGATCAATGCGGTGCAATGCCACGGAAATCAGGGCAAAAGAACGAGCAGAGTGATAGTCGAGGACGGGGGTGTAAGGTCACCGTAGGGCAAAGCAGGAATACTGCTATCGGTTTCGGGGTCTGTCGGGAAATGGGACAATTCGGGGTCTCAGGGGTCTGTCGTGGTCTTGATTCGGGTTATGGGTCAGGACGTTCGGGGTCAGCGGAGGACGCGATACGCGTCAGAGGGGAGTAGCGCAAAGGACAGCTGTAAGGGAAAGGGAAAGAAGGAAGGCACGCAATGCGGGGAGAAGGGAAAGGAAGAGGCGAAGCACAGCACAAACAACACAGGAATTCGCCAAAGAATGGGGTGAAGGAGAACAGAGCAGGGTGATCAACTCCCACCCGTGCTCTCCCTCTCTTCATTTATTCTAATCATCGACGACGGGTCTCTAATAATCGACCCAGCCGCAGATTAATGCAGCGTCGCACGTAAAGTAGAATACATAATAAACAGTTAAAATAAACGGTTATTTCATGTATCATCTACAGTGGTGCACACTGTAACGCATCGCGGTGCAGATCGGTGCACAGCGGTGATGGGTAGTATTCCCAGACTGTAAGGCATTACACTTGCCTGTCGGTGTAGGAATATGACATTCCTAAATATAATACCCAATCTGGCCAAGTTCGGCCAATAGTAAGGGCGGAGACATGTGCAGTGATTTACACTGTAATTATTTACAGAAAACTCATTGTATTACATTCTTTTAGTTCGATTGGATCTGTGTGGAGCTTTGCCAGGTCGTAGTACGACTCTCCAAGGTACTTGATGCTTTTAAGATCGCGTGAATGAAATAAAAAGGGACGTATAACATTGTTGTGATGTCAGCCAAGTGCAAGTTTTTCCTTCGAGATACCCTCAGCATTATGTCTAACTAGGTTTCATCACTGTCATGCCTGGTGCAGCGTACAAAAATGGGCATGGCGCCAATATAGGGTTGGGCTGTTTTGAGTTTTTGGCGTCTGAAAGTTCCGGGCCCGGCTGCCGGAGCCTGCGCGTCTTAATGGGCAACCTGTAGTAGTATTTTTATTGCGGAGTCTGCTAGAAGAGGAGGGAGGAGACATACAGATCAAATAACGTAACAGTTTACCAGCTTTCTGTCTTTTGTTACCATTTCCCCCTATCTTTTTCCTAGCAAGAAGCTGTGGATCGACAACCTCAGCAAGATACACGGCGCACGCGTTCAAATCCAAGGAAAATTTCGGCCACCTCCCTCAGTGCTGAAATTTTCCACTTGAATTTAGCGAAAGCCTTTCAATATCGACACAGTCAGTGCGAATGGCAAAATGACGAGGTTCATGGCAAAATTCTCTTTCAGAATTCTGCTGACGTCCATGCGGTCAAGCTAAACTCTCTCGAGTCAGACCTAGCCAAGAACTATGGATTTATGTCTAGAATAGTTTAAAGATTTCGTTCTGATCCACTAAGTAAATACCGGGCATCAAGCTCCTTCAAACAAAGAAAAACGGAACAAAAATGGATTGTTCTGAGCGGAGAGTCACATCAACACCGTGGTGACGTTGAGTATCTAAGGTGAGCCAATGCACGCAATGTGAGCTATGGCAGCGATTACGGGAGACTAAATCCATGGGACGAAAATATGGCAGTGGTAGGCTGGGACCTTGGGAGAGTGCGGTGGTGAGGGTTTATAGGACAACTAAGAGCGAGCGACGGCGGCGGCTACGAGCGACAAATGTGTTGAACGATTTTCTAGCGCTGGCTTGTCTAACGAAGCACTTATCAGATAGTAATTGGCCGCGCTTACATCAGTGCTAATTGGTAGGTTTCTTGCAGTAAACAAATTATTCTTGGAATAAAAGCGCCTTACGGTGACTGCACCCGATACAGATTTAACTGTTGCGCAGTACAAAATTGCGCAGCACTCACACAACCATCCGGCCAACAAAGGCCAAGTGCCACATATAAAGTAGTCTCTAGTTAGAGGTTAATTCCAGTTACGCCTGTAGTGAGACCAAAGACAGCTCCGGCTGGGAATCACACCTGAAGCGGCGATAATAACCACCAATTCCATGTGTATTCAATTCAAGTGGCACTTACACTCCCCGAAATATGAATAGGTACACCTTGCACACAGAAATTTCTGTGATATCTACCTACTGTTTTGTAAACATATGTACAGTGCCATTTACTGTTACTTAAGCGGAGTCCGTTCAGCAAGAATTCGTCGGCTTGAGGGGTAATGAAACGGGGAGGGAGACGAAGCAAACTTTGGACTGCCCTGGGTGTGAAATTTATTAGGGAACAGTTTCAAAAGAAGGAATTCTCAGTACTTTGTGGCATCCCCACGATTGTCAATCACAGAAAGGAGGCGACGCTTGATACTACGGTAGAGAGTAAAGATAGTATCTGTAGCAATATTCCTCCATTCGTGTTTCACAGCAGCTTCAAGTTCATCCACTGTGTCAAAACGCTTACCTCTCTTGTAAACAGCACGAGATAGAATCCCCCAAAGATTCTCAATGATTTTAAGGTCCGGTGACTGCGCAGGCCACGGCAGAGGCACAATGCGGTTGTCTACCAGCCATTTGCGCGTGTACTGAGACGTATGAATGGGCGCGTTGTCTTGATGGAAGATGGAACTGTCGCCCTCTCCGAACACTTTCGCTTTGAACGGCAGCAGACCTTGATTCAAAACCTCGCAGTACTTTGCTGACTCTTGCCTTACTTTCATGAACATCAATTCAGAGACTCCGTAGAAAGACACAGCACCCCAAAGCATGATTAAACCACCTCCATGCTTGCGTGTTGACAGACGCCGGGGTTCTTTGCGCAAATCGTGCCAATACGACGCAAACCCGTCTGGACCGTCAAGATTGAACTTTTTTCTCATCAGAAAAAATCACGCGAGCCCAGCAGTAGTCGCCGCGGGGCAAAAAACGGCGCGCAGACGTCACTCTATTCTATTTGTGTTTGGCCGTCAACAGCGGCGCCTTGACAACGCGGCGATAGCGCAGCTCCGGGTGGTCGTTGAGGATCTGCTGCACGTGGCGAGTTCCAACAGGCAGCTGTAGGTCGATGCGCAACTCATTGGCCGAAAACGCGCCGGGTTTGGCCTTGCGGATCAGCAGCCGCATCTTGTGCAGGGAGAACTTGTACGGCTTCCGGCCCTTTTAGGGGTCTTTCCGTGCTTGTGATGCTGTATGAACACATGAACTGCATTCAGGGAGCGGTTGATAGAAGTTGCAATATCTCGCACAGACATCATGTTCGCCTTGTGAGCCAGAATCATGCCTTTTTCGGCATCGGCGAGTGCTTTACCGCGCTCCATGTTGACTTCGTGATGAACACCTCGTGCAGTGAGTGCGATGAGTTTATTCGGCTTTTTAGGTCCCCTCGATTTTAAATGTACCTCAATAAAGCACTAGATCTATCCGGGGTTTGCTTTTCCCGCCAGAATACTGTACAAAAGTAACTGTAACTTAAAATTTTCATACCAATTTAGAAGGCTACAGTACTGTCGTGCCAACTACTGTTTTGCAGTTCTCTGTTGGCGGGAATCGAAAATCGCAGACGTCGTTTAGTGTGGTGTATATTGTGCAGACAGGGAAATCTGTTCGCTATTGCATATGTAAAACGTAAAATAAAGAATTGACGCGGTGTACCTATTTATTTTTCGGGGAGTGTACTTCAGCTACTTTAGAATTATAGTTAAATTAAGTTATCGTCTCTGCTTTTATAACTGTAGACGGGGTTTCCCCGTGCCACTCGGCAGTAAACGAACCCCTGATAAGCCGGTTGCCCCTCAGTTCCGAAGCAGCAACATCACTGTCAACCACCACCGTCAACCTCGATCACCCCGCCTCAACGCGATCCGACTCGGACGCCATCAAAGCCTCATCGCGGGCCTCAGAACAATAACGTCACAGGAAGCAACAAATATAATCCCGCATTTAGTTTCAGTTATCGCATTTACAGACAGCATAAGCGAATATTTTGTTGCTTAATGTCGGATTTACGGCCATTTTTCGGAGATCAGAACGCACTTCATGCAAAATAGTAATGGAGTCACGGGTTGACCGCGTTAGGACTGTGAGGCCGGGGTGCGTGTGATCGATGGGATCGATGGCCCCAGGCTTTACCAAGCTAGTGGACTACGAGACTATTTATTATGTGCGGGCGCCTGTCGGCGCGTCTTCGATACTTCTAAGTCGATTCGCCTTCCAGGCCGATCGAAAATCGTTCCAGAAGCATATGCAACAATGTCCACGTCGGACGCCGACGGTGGTGGTCGTCTGATCGGTCTTGATTGGAATGCCGACGGCGGTGGCAGCATCGGTGCCACGCATGCACTGTATGCACGGCGCGGTCTAAAGTCTTACAGCCATATATGACATTTGGCTTTCAGACATATGTTGTAGGCGCATAATGCACCACAGAATTCGGGGTGTGCACTTGAAAAATGAAAATTTCATCTGGAGTTCATTGTATTTTCTTGCACCGCTAAATCTCTAAGAGAGGGTTCATGACCTAGGCGAGCGGGTGAACTGCCCGAACCGAGTGGACGGTGGATTGAAATGGAAAATCAACATTCAAGATAGATTTGCTTGCAACAAAATTTTAATTTAATAATCTAATGATGTTTGGCAATTTTATTGTGAAATTGATAGTTAAAATTTTCTAATTATAGTTAAATTGTATTTATGAATTCTAAGTTATGTCTTCATGCAGAATACTTTCTGATAAATGCTTTTTGACGATGGAAGTGAACAGATCATTTCTTGTGTTTCAAGGAGCATATGATATGTGCGTATTACGTTTCATCGCTGTTTAATAAAACTTCTGTTAAAACGATACGTGCATTATTTAATGAAAGGAGGTTACGCAAGTTTCATTTTAAGTTCGAGTTGTTGTTAACTTTTAATTTCTAAATAATATTTTAATTGTATTATGTATATTGTGTAGGGTTTGCAGCCAGTTAAAATTTGGTAAATTCATTCACAATTTCTTCCAAAAACTGCCTAAATTATCGGTGCAATTACAAACACTTCCAACCTGCAAGGGTATCTTAACATAGTCAGCTTTAATTCGTCTATGAAAAGTACAACTGTAGCGCATTATACGTCACCCATATATGGCTTTCAGGCATATGTCACATACGGGTGGAAGACATAATCGCGCAAGGGCCTGGGTGGCACTGATGGCTCGGCGCACCGCCGTCATCCGAATCAAGACTGATCAGAAAACCGACACCGCAGACGTCCGACGTATAAATTGTTTCAGAGGCTTCTGGAACATTAATCGGTCGGCTTGGAAAGCCATCCGAATCAGAAGTCTGGAAGGCACGCCGGCAGGCGCTCGCTCAGTATAAATAGCCTCCTGGTCCTCTTGCCTGATAAAGTCTGGGCATCGAGCATCCTTTGTCGATCACCCTCAGACCCTTCGGTCTCACACTTTATCTACTTTGACGCCCTCATCCCGAGGCCAGTCACAATTATACTACATTGGTTACGCGCTTAATAACCGCAGGAAGTCTGCTTTGCCTGCCAACGTGGAGGCGCAGATATTTTTACATGTCGACAAGGACTTGTGGGGAGTGAGAGACGTGAACAAGTCGATTTAGTGCTCAGACTGCAATCGTTTTCAGTAAAACCAGAACTTGAACCAGACGTATTACATTGCGAGAATTGGTAAGATAATTTGGAAAATCCTAGATTCTTTATATTTTACCCTGCACACATAAGAATATCTATCCTTTACGCTTCTGAAGAAAGTTAGATATAAGACAAGATATATATTTGATGTACTGGATGAGACGTACAAGTCCGCATAAGTACAAATGGTGAGACGGGCAAATGTGTAGTCTGATATATTGTACTCTCTTTAGAGTAACACTAGTATGTTAGGGGTAAATGCTATATAGGTCATTAACCGTACTAGACTGTGCTAAGCTAGCAACTGTATAGCTGGGTAAGGTTCTCAAGAGGGGGCTTACATCGATTTTACCACGGTAAAATCGATTACCCTGGTAAAATCGATGTTAGCCCCCTCTTGAGAACCTTACCCAGCTATATATAGGCGGTCCGCGAAGAAAAAGCGTCTCACAGAGTTGGAACGACAAAATGCAGTTGAAGACTGAGATTACCTCTCACGAGGCGAAGATGCAGCAGAACAAGAGCGGCGAATTCCGGTATGCCCGCGGCTACAACCGCAAGAAGAGAGAGCAATGGGGCCCACAGTCAGAGATCTAAGAAAATATTTCGTCAAAGTAAAACTTGATCTCCGACGAGGACAAGGCCCCGCCGCCCAACCTCGAACCGCTGCTCATTACGTTTCACAATGCACAGCCCTTTCTCTTCTTCCTGTGGATTCCGAAACTTCTGGAGATCCTTCAAATTCTCTCATTCACGGTGCAGCTGATGCTGCCGCCTCGCTCGGATTAGTAGAACGTGCACTTTGCCCGGGGCAGGAGGTAGAACGAGCCCCTCCAGTACGCAAAATGTACTAGTATGACTTGCAAGTACTAATACATGCACAGGAGCTATGGCCACATCTTCAAGGCGCGTGACACACGCGTCCTGCTCAGCTCTTCGAGGGAGGTAATTGGCAGTAACTGGTTCCTAAGGAACATGGGCATACAGTCGCCCTGCACGGACAGCATCTGGAACCCCAACAACCTCATAGCACAGCTGTTCTGGAGCCGCGGCGGCTTTCGGCTTGAACTTCACAAGGACTGGTTCTTCAAAACTTTCACGTCGCTGCATGATTGCATATGCGTCCGTTTCTTCACTGAGCCGACGTCGGACCCTGCGCTGCACTGGACCGCCTTACACCACGGCGCCTCAACCAGCGACCAACGCTTGAACTAGGGCGTTAATGCGCAGAACACCGCATCAGATGTTGAGATAAAAGTCTATGGAGTCTCACAAGTCGCAATCGGCCGTCTGATTTGCAGGCCGACGGGAGATTAATTTCCTTTGTTGGAAATTAAATCTCAGACTTAAAGACATGGTGGACTGACTCGCAAGACCTGAGAACAAGTTGGACATGGTGAGCCGGTGGCTGCACCGCTTTGCTTTCCCAAGGTCTCGCCATTTGCTGACGACCTTCGGCGTCTGCAAAATCTCTGACTCAAGAGACTTGTGCCTACGCCCTGTGACGTTGGCATTGCCATGCACATTGGTGATGGCAATTGACTCTGCATTCGTACGAAGACCGCACGAAAGGATCGAAGACCACAAGGACTGTAAAGAAGAATGAGTAGGTTAAAAGACTGTAGAGACATTCTTTTGCGACATGACTTGGTCGAACATCGCAGTAAAAAGCCTCTTTGAAGTCAGCTGTTTCAACAAGTTATATATCCGAGAGTTGCACAGCGCGTGCAAACATGCAATAATCGTCGCCGGATTTTGGGTGGTCATGTCGTGGTGTGGTTAGGCTTTAATAACAGGTAATTCAGGGCCGGTAAATTAGCGCAGCAGTCTCCACAGGTGGGTGGATACCGGTGGTGGAGATTGGCGAGATGGGATGAAGGTGTGAGCCGCATATTCGGCGCAACGAGGTTGAGGGCGACATGGTTCAGAGTGAGCAGGATTTAGAGTGCTGCGAGTGAGTGATTTTGAGATTTCGGGGTGTTGTGTAGTATAGTACAGCCTATCTGACTCATACTATTGGGACGACCAGGTAGCTAAATGGGATTACTGTACTTAAGGGAATTAATTTCGTTACGGCGGACTATTCCCTTAACCTACTCTCTGGGGCTAATCCATATTAGCACGTCTCGTGACTCATACTCAGCTAAAAAGTAGCTGGCCTAGAACGTTGTGGTATGGGAGGCATTATAAATACGTCACTTTATAAAGTGACTTCCCCTACTATCTTCGTTCTGTTCTATCTACAGTACAGTAGGTTCAGTTACACGTATGCTTGTCTCGCACTTTGGTATAAAAGCGCCTTTTCGCGTCTCATCGGGACCGTGTGAATAATTACAACCGTATCTGAAGCTTTCCCTGCGCGAGCTGTAGCGCCGCGGCACGATATTCCCCCGTCTCCTACGTACCCGAAGGCAGTGAGGGTGTCGTCCCCCGGTCCTTGATGACTGTGAGTGCGTATTTCCCGTCCCCGTCCTATCTCCAGAGAGTGATACAAGTTCTCTTTCTACCCTACTGCGATTCGCGAGCTGTAGCGCCGCGTACCGCGTTCTTCCCTCTGTCTCACAACGCGCCGTGTATTGGTTTCTGTCTTTTCCCCTCTTCGCTAGTAAGAGCTACGCCCCCATTCCCCCCGGCCCTTGTCGCAAGTAAGCGCATCTTCCCTATCCCATCCTTAGTCCCCTGACGCAAGCCAAGCGCCGCGTTGCATCCCTTGTACCCGTTGCAGAGGTCAATGCGTGCGTCTCCACTTTACCCCCCTTTCGCCAGCGGACGCGACCTCCCTTCACTCTATCACTGCCCTACCGCGCCAGTCTCAGCACCAGAGAGTGTGCTGTCTACGTTTCTACCTCACAGAGCACCCGGTGCTCTCTTGAGGCCTATAAAGTCCGCCATATACCCTTAAAACTTATCTGTGCCCTCGTACCTCTAGTAGGTTCTGTTCTAAAAATCCCACCAGGCCTTTTTCACGGTATCATCTGCCACGTAATTGAACTACAGTACTCTTGTAGCACTATTCTTTTAGACATACTCCTTAATTGATGTTGGTGATACTACATGTTGCAATGCTGATTGTTGATGTAGGGCGCCGAGTGTAACCCAGGCGACCGTCAATTTCTGTGAACTCGTTCAAATTAAGTGGGTATGGCGCCGGCGCGCGCGACCCACCTTTATCCGCTTAAACATGTGGGTCATCTTGGGGAAGCGATCCGTGAAGAACAGAATTAAGAGGAAACCCGACTCGATCTTTTGAAAGTACATATCATTTCAGTGGGAATAGTCTCCACGGGATGCTCAGCCAGGAAGATTCGCTTTTTTCTCACTTCTGTCAAAAATAGGTTGCTGTTCTTTGTGCACAAAGTACACTTGCGCACGGTCAGGATTTCATCATTCGACATTTTTGGCCAGCAATAAGACCTCGACAGTTGCATTTGAAGCCGCGGTTGTTCAGGATGCCTCGACAGATAGTTTCATGTGCGAACCTCATGAAGCGATAGCACAAGGAAGCTGACAAGACTTTGTGGTATCATGGCGCTCCAGAGGAGGCATACGGAAAATTGTGCCGTCTTCGTCCAAGAAGAAGCGAGTTTTATTGAGACAGATCTTAGTGCTGAGCACTGACTGACAGAATCCATCCAAAAATTTCGATCGAATATATCTGGAATTGTATTTTTGAGCCGGCTGACGCTCCCCAGAGACTTTACAAGGTAGTTCACCGTCGGAATCCCGTTTTAAGGCGATTATGGCGCTTTAGGCATGAGAGTTAAGGTCCTGCTCGTCAGCATTGTCTGTGGTCGGCTCATCAGGTAGAGGCATTACATTTGTGTTTTTACAGATGTGGGCCCCTTTGCGCTGCAGTCGGCCGTGTCTAACTAGTGGCTTCTCTAGAGCACGGTTTCCCATCTAATTTAGCCAGTTCTAATGAAACTAATGACAAACCCATGGAAAATAAAATGAAAATGTCGGTGAGATTGTGCGCAGGATTGTGGTCGGGAGGAATATTAACGGTCCCAAACCGAACTTTAATGTCGAGACAAAACGGAGCCCGCAGGAGAAGAGAGGATATAATATGAAATATGCATATATGTTAAATTGGGTTTATTTATAAAACGATGTGACGGTTCTGATCTAGAGCGGTTTGAACTTAAAAGAGACACGCGTCCAGTTGAAATGGTCTGAAAAAGTCGAAGGCAAACTTTATAAGGAAAACAGAATCGGTCATGAAACGTGTCTTTGTTTCGTGTAGGTGGAAATTTTCATCAAGCGGGAAAGGTGCTGCGTGGGAGCGTTCGTGCGATTGAAAGGTACCAGCATCGTGGCAGAAATGTCAAGCCTTCCGATATGTGCAACGCACGGTTCTTTTCGGGACTAATTTTTGGCGCGTTTTCTCTGGATGATAAGTTTTTCTTTCAGAAAAGCATAAATTTCTAGATTTCCCTGTAGGTCGGCATCCGAAATTTGTTGCGGATACTACAATTTCCTGTAAAATCTGTCCTATGGTTAGGGGGCGTGTTTCCATGTTAAGGTTACGGTGACGGTCGTTTTTGGCTATTTTTCGCGGGTTTTGCGTCACGTTTCTTGACCGTTTGGTCGCATTTGCCCCGTTTATATGGTAAGGTATAAATAATAAACGACTTGGTCAACTATCAATATGATTGTTACGGTGAAAAGTAGGCGTAATGGCCGTTTACGACGATGTTTCGTCGCTGGCCGGGACGTCTTCAACTTTTACTGTTGTAGTGCGTTCGGCGGAATTTGTTGTATTCTGGGGGCTCATTACGGACCAAAGAAATTAAGTCGCATGTTCAAGGTTTTGGTTAGGCTGCTTCTCGTCACATAGTCAACCTGTTCGTGGAAACAGCCTCGAAAGAACTTAACGTGAAATATATCGCTCTGACCCGCAAATTCCCCGCACCTGTATTCCACCGCGATGATATACTGTGCAAAAAAGCGCATAAAATGTTTGCAAACTGTTGGGTTGTTAGTTTTAGTAATTCAGTGGTACGAATTAAGCTGGACTGAATTTCTTTGGTATCAGACATGTTCCCTACGTACGGGCCACGCGAAAGAAGGATGGTTTCGCATGCCGGTACATACGAAGGATGTACAGAAGGGGTGGGATGGTAGTAAAATCTTGAACGGAGTATGCCCGGGAAAATGATTAATGAAACCGCATTTTGACTTACCTGTCGTTCTGGAGGACGCATATGACTTTTACGTGCACAGTTGAGTGAGCACGGGAGTGTTGAAAGTTTTGGCGGTGTGGCAAAGTACTTTCCTTTTTTTTTAGGAGGACACATTAGATGGATCGGTGCAACTTTTTGTGAGCGCAGCACTGTCTATAGAATTTTCGGAAAGAAAATTGTCGAAACACTGGCCAATAAAGATCAAAAAATTGAAATCCAAATAATAAAACGTCAATGATGATTTTTCCTATATTTATGAACATAAAATAGTTTTGATCTCGCAATACTGGAATTTTATCCAAAACCTCCGAGTCCTTGGAAGCCCGATTTGGGGTGTGTAATAATATGCTAATAATAACCATGATTTTCCGGTTTTTTCCCTTTCCTTTTCATGCGAAATTGAAGTATGAATTCAAAATACATGTATTGCTGTCGCAAGCAGCGAAATTACATTGAATTTCTCCTCTTGTCTCTTCTTCTCGATCGGACTATCCCGTTTAACGTGCAAGTCAACCTTCGTTTCATTCTTAACTTCAATACTTGTGTACGATGTCTTCCTCTGTGAAGGACTGCTACAAAAACTCGCATGAGTCTGTTCTTGGGGGCCTTGCATAGAGCAGTCGGCAAGGGCCCGTGGCGTCTTCCAGTTGTTCTGAAAATATCCTGTCTTTCAACTCAACCCCATATGGGCACCTGGTTGCTTCGCTGGCTGTATCTCTGAACAGTTTCGATATGAAAATTGGGCCAAAGGTTGTACCCTACAATATCAAACTACTTTGCGACGAAAATTCCGAGCTTGACTTATTCAAACAAAATGTGAGGATCCTTCATAATGTTATCATCTTCATGAAAATCGTATCTCCCTTACGGTACATATGTGAAAGGAGTCAGAGAATTATTTGTTATTGTTCGATAGGTATATATGTGTTGTAAGTTATTTGTCTTAGTTTCTTTTCAAATTCGTGTGTCTTCGTGGTATTATACGTTGCTGTCAGCTTTTCCATATGTATGGACATGATATTTATTGCATTGGATAATAATAAAGGACGGTAAAGGGAAATGGTTCATTTTCATGTTCGAAATTTGTTCTTTCTTCTATAGGTGGGAACGATGTGCTCTTATTGAAATAAGTTTGGAAGGTGCAAATATGTACCAACTTCCGAGCCATTGGTCCCGTTTGTGTCTGTAACAATAATTTTGCTATTTTTCAACTCCTTCAAAGATAACGAGTAGCATGCCAGGGTATTGCAGATATATGAGTTTATGAGACGTATTATTAAATTAGTTATATCCCGGAATTTCAAGTGAATGCAACTTCACTTAATCTTCAAGAGTCAGACCACAAGAAAAAACCAGCTCACCCGCTATGGATCGCTCGTTTCTTTGTTGCTTTCTTGGATGTATTGCTGCTTTCAAGTCTATTTTCTATCTCAAGAGGCATGAGATCTTGTGTCCTTGGTGTAAGGTTGAGCTCGATCATGTATCGTATGAAAATATTGATCGCGGTATTCCATCATGCCCATCTGAAGAAGTTGTTCCTGTTTCCTTCGCGATGAGCAGGACTGTGACGGAAGAATGTGTTGATAATCATGGACCAAGGGATCATAATTATGCTGAGTCAGGCTTTTCGTAATTGGTGCCAATGTTTGGGAACCGGGGAATTTGTCGACCTGTTCTGTCTTATATCTGGGAAACGTAGCAACGATGAGATTGAAATTTTACTCTAGGATTCTGTTGCTTTGAAAAACGTGTTAAGTGGAGTTACATCTTTCTCAGAAATACGACGTCGTCCAAGAAAGTATTCTTTTAACGCTAAGTAACACTATGGGTTCAAAAACGACTAAGTAAATAGTCCATGTGGAACATAGAAAGGCATTATGCATGTTTCTGACGCATTCGATGTCCTTCGTAAGAATTTCGAAGATTGGAAGTAAGGAACTGGTATTAGTTTGGAACAATTTTATGACATTCTCACATCCACTGTACAGCGTATCAAGCACTATATGGAAAAGGAGGTTATGTCGTGTGATGGTGGTACTTGGAAAGAAACTTTGTTTTCAAATTCAGACAATCCCAGAAGCATTGTTAGGTTATTAAATGTCTTTACTGAAAACACCACTACTGGTCTTGGTGCATATAGTTTTGTGGTTTATCCGGCACATTTTTTGTTGCTAAAATTTCCGCCTGACTTTTTGGATTGGTGTATTACGACTAGCATGAAATGAATTGGATTCTTGCCTACATCTGTTGGTTTTGCAAACGACGGGGATGCTACTGTGACTTTCATAACTACTGGTGTCAAAGAACGTGAACTCCAAAGAACGTGAACTCCGGAACGGTTTGTTAAATAGGGCCATTAATAAAATGTTACAATCACTGGAAGACGTGGTGACCACCGGAGACGTGGTGACCACCGGTTTCGCGGCGAAGAAATTGAGCAGCATATATGGTCGATGTCTTCCCGTCCTATTATTATTCTGTTGTGATGTATCCGAGGCGGAAGTATTATCTGCTGTTAAAAAGGGGTGAGAACGGCTTTCAGATGTGATCGATGTATGTGGAAAATTAGACAGCTTGGCACCCCTGTTATGAGGACTGTGAAAGGAACCTGCATCCTTCGTGAATCTGCCATAAAAATAGGTCTGGCGAGCATTGCGGAGATACTCATACTGCTATTGTTGAATCGTTTGGCTCCGGATCTTTGCAGACCTGGAAGTCCTTTTTGGAGGATAGTGAACTTGTTCCACCGTGCGATTTACACAGTATTTATAACCTGTTCTGATTTGATGTTTTGAAAAATCTACATCTCGGGGTGTCCCAGATATTGGAAAAAATATTTTAGATTATGCCACCGCCCAATGCGCTGAGATGGGTGGTCCTGTGAGCGGGGATTCCTCGAAAATATTATCATGCGTATTGTGAATGATTATCAAGCCGAAATCGACATGTGTTTAAAAATTCCCGGAGTGAACTAAACTTAAGTAGTGACGATCACGAAGGCCGGTAAGATGCTGTATAAAAATATTGGATTGAAAGATTTGATGGAGGGAAAGTTCTATCGTAACATAGAAATTGTGTTTCCCATTTTTGTGTGCGGTACTGGACACTACACTTGGTTTCTGAAATACTGCTTCGTTGACCACCGTTCAAAACTCATGTACCGAACTGCTTCACAAAATTTCTTTTACTGCGAAAAACACACATGAAAATGAGCGTACCCAAAATTTGTGCGCAGAGATACTTAAACATCTTGTTAGCTCCTTCAAATATGCGGCATCAACAAGTCTTTCTCAGTATGAACATCAATTGCATGGCTCTTTCAATTATCATATTATGGATCATGTCGAAGAAGATGTAACTAGGTTTGATAGCCTCCTCGTTCTTAACGCTTTCATATTCTAGTATTCACATATTCTGATCAAGTGAAATTAATAATGTACATCTAAACGTACTTCCACAGGAGTGTATGAAAAACTACTCAATTATTCCCGATCTTTTTGTGGTCACATAAAAGAACAGTATGTACGGAAGAATATGATAAGTACAGGGTGTTGAAAAATAAGTACCAATTTGAAACATCCATATCTCAGTGAATAATAACTCAATTGAAATACTCTTAGATGCATTTTGAAGCTTTGAATCATAAGTTGTTACAAATTTAATAAATTTTGGCGAATTACGAAAGAAAGTATATTTTCAAGGTTTTTGAACACCTTTTGAAGTGTTTCTTCGGTAATAATCGCAATAGCTTGACGAATTTTTGCCTTGAGGTCAGGAATATTCTGGGGTAGCTCGCAGAATAGTTGATCTTTTAAGTAACATCAGAGAAAGAAGTAAAATGGGTCAAGTCAGGAGACCGTGCAGGCCACGGAATCGATTCACCCCTCCCCATCCACATTTTTGGAAGCTTGTGGTCCAATTATTTTCTGACCGGAATTACAAAGTGCGGAGAAGCCCCATCCTGTTGAGAAATCATGTCGGAAGGGTAATTGGCAAGCTTGGGAAAAAGATAATACGGTAAAATCCTTTTATATCTGTCTCCAGTAACAGTACCGTCTTCAAAAAAATTAGGCCGTATTAACTCAGTTTTGGAGATAACACACCAGAAAATTAACGTTGCAGAGCTCTGTGGTGACTCATAGACAGTTTTTTGGGCGTTTAAAACCCATATCCTGGAGTTTTTCTTGTCCACAGCACCCTGCAACGAGAAACTGCACTCGTCAGAGAAAATGAAGCGTTGCAAGAAGTTGGGATTCTCCTCCAACTTCTCCTTGCATAGCTAAAAAAAGCAACATGATTTTCCTTGTATGTTTTAGACAGTAGTTGTCCAATCTGGAGGCGGTAAGGGAACAAGTTCAATTTCTTGCGTAAAAAATGCCAAACGGTTCTGTGATGCACCCCCCAAAACGGCTCCAACTTCTCGTAGCCAACGTCTCGGGTCCGCCTGAAACATCTCTTCGATCTGCTTTTGCTTTTCCTCGCCGATTGTTGGCTTTCAATCACCCCCCCTGTGAGAGTTGCTACCACGGTCGCGATAAAGTTGGTACCAAAGAATGATTGTGCGCCTCGATGGAGCTGGTATATGATATTTGGTAAAAACCCCTCTTTGGATAGCTGTCCTTCCATGTCCCTCCGCCATCCAAAGCACACATTGGGTCTTCTGTTGATCGGTATAGCTGTTATTCGGCATATTCTTTTCTTTCACGCCTTCGTTTCAGTAGACAGTGATTTTGAAAATAAAAATGCGGTATTACATAGACAAAGACTTTTTATGAATTCTCTCAAAGTTTTGTTCACTTTCGAAGAAGGAATACGATGCAATTCAAAAATTGGTCTCTGGAGCTCATGTGCTGAGATCGAAATGTTGGCTACATTTTAAATCGTCTGTTACGCACGAATTCGTGCGGCATTCTTGACGAAACTTTGGCACATAAAACTTACATTCCGAAGAACAATGAACATGAAAATCTATTTTCTGGATACACATTATTAACGAAAATTACGGAAAGACAAAATTGGTACTTTTTTTAACACCCTGTATAACACAGCCTACCTGACTAATGCTGTCGAGAGGGCTAGGTCCCTCAATAAGATTACTGAATTTGAACGATTTAATTCCGTTACGGCGGACTATTTCCTAAATCTACTCGCTGGAGCTAATCCATATTAGCCCATCTCGTGACTCATATCCAGCTACACAGTAGCAGTCTTACAACAGTGTTTTATAGAAGCGATTATAACTAAGTCTCTTTATATAGTGTCTACCCCTACTACACTGGTTCTGCTCTATATGGAGTACAACATTTTTGGGAACACGTGTGCTTGTATCGCTCTTTAGTATTAAAGCGCTCATTCGCGTCTTTTCGCAAAAAACAGTTCTGGAGCTTTTCTCTTCACGATCTGAAGCGCCTCGTCCCGGTTGTACCAGCTCCATCTGTCTTCCCCACCCCGGTTGTGTCTAGTAAGATGCAAAACGGACTCTTACGTCTCTCAAAGCGAGCGCGAGTTGCTGACTCGATTACGATCCTTCTATCTTCTTCGTCCGGAGCGTGCTTGCCCCTTAACCTTCAGAGCAGTTCTCTGCGCATGCCTAACGACGCATGTAGTTATTATCCGGTCTTCTTTGTCTCCTGAAGCCATCGAGTGTGTCTATTTGGCCCTTTTCCTTACCTTAAAGTCCGTGACACCCGTTCCAAGCGCCGCGCTTCACACCTCTGTCCCTCGAAGAAAGTGAGGTCGTCGTCACGCGGTCCTTGAAACCAATGAGCGCATCTCTCACTCGACCTCTCCGACTGTCTACATCCGCGTTCCAAGCGCTACGGACAGCATATCTTCATCCCCGTTTTTTTTGGTTGGCGAGTCGACCTCCGTGTCCAAAACCCCGCTCTCCGTCTCAAAAAGCGCCGTGCTTTTTTTCTTTGTCCTCCGGCGCCATTGAAGGAGACGGCCACCTTCGTCCCTGCTACCCTTACGCTTGCAAAATTCCAAGTCTCATCCCCACTCCTCGTCTCAGAGACGCCAAAGAGCGCGTCTCCCCTTTTTTCCCCGATCTTCCGCACGCTCTACCTCCCTCGTTCTATACAACAGTCCTTCTACCCCCGTAATAGAATTACAGAGTGTGCTTACTACCCTTTTTAATCACATGGCCCCTTAAGCTCTTGTAAGACCCTCTACATTCCGCCAGATATTCTTAAAAAGTATCTTGGATCCCCCGTATCTCTAGAAGGTACATACCTAAAAGCCCACCATGCCCTTTTCCCGGGATCACATGCTACCAAATCGAACTATAATGCTCTAATAGCACTATTATTTTACATAAACTCCTTGCTGTGTGTGATACTGCAACATAATTAGATGTGGAGACCATAACGAGGTGACAAACCACGGACTCCTTGGAACGCTTGCTACTTTTCTTTTTCTTTTTGAGGCCAGCCATTTCAATTCCTCAGCGGTCATGCGAACGGTTCATAGGGACCCATCTAGTCTCAAAAGCTACTGAAATATCACACAAAACAACTAATGAGGATGTGTACAAGGATAGTGCTACGAGAGCAATGCAGTTCAAAAAGTTAACAGTCTATCCCATGAAAGAGGCCTGGTGGGCTTTCCTACCACACATACGGGGACACAGATACTTTTCAAGGGTATCTGGCGGACTGTCGAGGATCTAAAGAGAGCGCCGAGCGCTTTTTGACGTTACAAGGTAGACAGCACTCTCTCTGGCGCTGAGACGGGGGCGGTACGGCAGTAGTAGAAGGAAAAGAGGCGTTCTAACTGGCGACCGGGAGAAAGGGACGAAGCTCTTACTGACATCGGCGGCAGGAAGGAAGGTGAAAATTTGAGACACGGAGCTTGAATCGCGGGTGGTAGAAGGGATGGGGTTACTGACCGCGGCGCTTGGCACGAGGATGTAGACGGTAAGGTCTAGGGAGAGACGCGCTCACTAGTGTCAGAGACCGCGTGACGACCACTATATCAATATAGACTCTAGTAGTCCTCTAAAATAAGGTTCCAAATACCAGATTTTTAGACTTCTTTTTATACGTAGCCGGAATATTCTATACTACACATTTCGGTGCGGTTAAAAGTGGCGAAAATATTGAATAGCTACATTCAGCTATGCTAAATATGGTGCGACTCCACGATGTGCCGAAACCCGTCTTATAGGCCAACCGGCCTTCGGAAGGAATTGACTCGGAAGAAATTGACACCACAGGCCGCCATTTAGATCTTTATTACCGGGCCCGTCAAACGTTATTCTCTTTGAAATTTTCGTGGGCGTCGCAAGCAGTGTAAAAGATCAATACGCGAGAGATGACTCAAAATTTAAATCGAAACCCCATCTCAAAATTCACGCTTGTACGATACTGAGTACCTGTGTAAAGTACATGCCAGAGCGTCCGACTAGCTGTATTTACCAACCAGCCCGACCAAAAGCCATCAAATAGAGGTTGCCTGCCTGTAGTGGACTTAAGCCCGTAAATGAAATGAAAGTATAGTAATTTGTTGAGGGTATTAATCCCTTCTATATTTGCTCTTTTTCTTAGAATTACTCTATTCGTGGTGGAAATGAATAAATTTGGAGAAATGCATATGGCACCGATTTAATCCGTGGAATATACGCATCGGGATACATTGCATCACTTCCTTTTCCTTCTCTATATCTGTGCTTGGATCTGTATTTATTAAGAGTTTACAAAAGCAAATAGAGAAGTTGGATCCTACACCAATTTTTCATCCAAATTTCATCGTGATCAGCGGGCAATTATAAAATGTCATCAACGACGCGTACTTGCACTTAATGGTAGACCCGCCCGCAGTGGTTTTCTCGTTTCAATTTACGCGAATGAATGTTCGTCTGCAGATTTTTTACATCGTCGAATTGTCAGTCAGAAAGCGTTCGGAGACGATGACAGCGAGCTACTGACTAAGATGCACGATTTTTGGCTGACATCCACGGGCGACCTTTCGCGTGAGTGTACGCCAGAATTACGTACGTCTGACAATAGCTCGCTTTCCTTCTACGAGCTATTAGCTGAGTGGCTCGATATACAGGACCACCGATGGTATGTGTCCAATGGAGAGCGAAAGCTTGCGAGCGGCTCTGCTCATGCGATCTATCGCGCGCCCGCAGACCACGAGTCCGATTCAAGCCTTGATGACCGCTCGGATGCCTACAACCCCGATGACGACGACCATTCAATCGACCTGTCAGTCGATTGGTAGCTCTTCATCATCATGCACTACGAGTGGTTCGTTTTGTTGATTTAGTGCCTACTCCCGCACCCAGATGCGGTCAGAGACTTTGGAAGCTTCAATATAAAGATCAGTAAAGTTTTCGTTTGTTTTGCTTTCTTACGAACAAGCTCGCCTCCCGCCTACCTGCCATTCTCAACATGGTTCGTACGATGTGGGCGTTCAATCTCTTTACTGCGAAGCGGAACCCATTCCGTTCAAACCCGTTCTGGATTTTGAATGGCAGGAATAGAGATGCTCATACTATTAATTATTTTACGGTATGGAGTATCAAAATACTAAATGGATACTGACATGAAACAACAAATAATATCAAACTGGAAAATTGGTCGAATTAAATCAACTCAATTTGCAGGTCATTTAGTTAATTACCTACATTTGTTCAGGCTACCGAGGGGCTAAAAAATTGACGTCTTGTGTACCCGATTACACTAGTCTCTACAGGACCAAGGTTTTAACCTCATATGAGGTCACGTTGACCTAATATGAGGTCAGGGGGGTGCAGGGTTCAAATACTACCCAGCGCACGCTTTGAAATTTTCTGAATGACCGTAGCTAAATGTTTCTAAAACGAAATTAAAAAACAAATTATGAAATCTGATTTGCACCAATCAGTGGGCTTCATTAATTGCAGTCGCTTTATAATTTGTATAATGTTCCAGATATAGAAAAGCTACAAGCCACAATACCTACCCCATCA
>JAVCKV010600695.1:2555-27834 GCA_032274145.1 Herpochondria borealis
TCGACAAAACTACAGGTGAAGCACACCAATTCCACAGAGCTTACTGGCTTGACGGTAGTATGTACTATCGGGGACACGTAGTAATTGAAGCGTCCGAGGAATAGTAATTTCCTCTGGTTTGCGACAAGCAAAAAAATGCAAAAAAGCTCCCATAGTCTTATGAGGGGCTTTTTGTGTTTAAAAAATTTTGTTAAAAAGGATAAAATCCAAGCTAAAATGATATTTAGTTAAGCCTAACAGAAGCTTTCTCATTAAATTCGCTCCTAGGCTTAAAGTCGTTGACCGAAAGCCATTCCCGGCTAACGAAACCAATTTATAAAGCGGAGCCCGAACTTCGGATATTTAAAAACCGCCTAAAACCTAACACCTTCACCAATGAAAAAGATCATCAACACCAAGAATGCGCCTGCTCCGGTGGGACCATACAATCAGTCCGTACTTTTCAACGGAGTATTATATTGTTCTGGGCAAATCGCACTAAACCCTTCTACTGGCGAACTCGTATTAGATAATATCGAAGCGGAAACCCATCAAGTAATGAAAAACATGGGAGCCGTTTTAGCGGAAGCGGGATTGGGTTATATAGACGTTATTAAATGTTCTGTCTTTGTCAGCGATATGAATTTGTATAGCCGAATCAATGCGGTGTATGCAGAATACTTTGATGAAGACACTGCTCCTGCGAGAGAGTTAGTCGAAGTAGCAAACCTTCCGAAGTTTGTCAATATTGAAATTTCTGCTATTGCGGGCAAGTAGCAACAACAAATCAACCTTAGGTCCAATCATTCATCTAGTAATATCAACATCATGAGCGAAAAGAAAAGAGTTTTATCCTGTATTCAACCAACTGGAAACATGCATTATGGTAACTATTTTGGCGCTGTTCAAAATTGGGTTAAGCTTCAGGAAGAATATGAATGCAAATACGGGATCGTTGACTACCATGCGATCACTATGCCTTACAACACTAAAAAACTCAGAGAAAACACCTGGGAGTTGATTTTCAATTTGCTTGCAGTTGGAGTAAAGGCAGAAAATCTTTTTATCCAATCGCTGATTCCGGAACATACGGAACTCGGGTGGATTTTTAGTTGCTTTTGTTCTTATGGCCAACTGAGTAGAATGACACAGTTTAAAGACAAATCTTCTGACTCTAAGGAGAAGGCTTCCGGTTTTGTATCTGCAGGGCTTTTCGGCTATCCTGTTTTGCAGGCTGCTGACATTTTGATCTATCGTGCGGATTATGTTCCAGTTGGAAAAGATCAGGAGCAACACTTGGAGCTGTCACGAAATATTGCAGAACGTTTTAATAATCAAGTTGGTAAAGAATACTTTATACTTCCAGAAAGCCTGTACAGCGAAACGCCAAAGATTGCCTCTCCGGCAGCTCCAGAAAAAAAGATGAGTAAGAGCGCTGGAGAGAAACATTACATCTCTGTTTTTGAGGATGAGGCTCGGATTCGAAAGCAAATTCGCTCCGCAGTTACTGATACTGGAGAAACACCAGAAGGAGAAATGAGCGCTGGTGTTGCTAACCTTTTCAGCATGCTTCGTGCAAGTGGTCAACAAAAAGCACACGATAGTATTATGGAAGATTTCAACAATGGTAGTTTAAAATATTCTACGCTGAAAGATGCTACAGCAAATGGTTTGGTAGAAATGAGTAATCAGTTTCGGGAACGCAAAGCGGAATTGATGAGCAACAAGAAAGAGGTGAAAAATCAAATCAAAGCCTCTTCTGCTGAAATTAGAAAACGTGCGCAGGAAACCATTCGAGAGGTAAAAGAATTGACTGGCTTAGCGAATGTGAAGTTTTAGATCTAAAAAATTAACAATAACATTACAGCAATGAAAATCATATGCATCGGTCGTAATTACGCGGATCACGCGAAGGAACTAAACAACCCGGTTCCAAGCAAGCCACTGGTTTTTATGAAGCCAGCTTCTGCCCTACTTGTTAACAATAAACCTCTTTACTACCCAGCGTTTACGAAGGACTTGCATTATGAAGTGGAAGTGGTTTTGAAAATCGGTAAGAACGGACGCCACGTACAGCCTGAATTTGCAAGAGATTATATCAAAGAGATCGCATTAGGTATTGATTTTACAGCGAGGGATATTCAAACGCAATGCAAGGCCAAAGGCCATCCTTGGGAAATCGCAAAAGGCTTTGATGGTTCAGCAGTCCTGAGTCCATTCATTTCAATAGATACTGTTGATCGAGATGCAATTGAATTTAAGTTAAATAAGAATGGAGAGACCGTTCAACATGGAAACACCAAGGATTTAATCTTCCAATTTGACCAGTTGATTTCTTATGTTTCTCAATTCTTTAAATTAAACATGGGGGATTTGATTTATACCGGAACGCCTGCGGGAGTTGGTCCAGTGAAGATTGGAGACAAGCTAGAAGGCTATATTTTCAAGAAAGAAGAGGCTACACCTATGTTTGTTTGTGAAATAAGATAACATATTAGCACAATGACCACTTTAGACGTGGCAATCTAGCTAAACAAAACTTAATTAGTCATAAAAACGGATTAGCTACAAAGTATTTTTAACTTTGCAACCAAATTAACCGTATACCCGTTCTTAGTATAAAATAAACTAAATTATGCCATATTTATTTACGTCAGAATCAGTTTCTGAAGGGCACCCAGATAAGGTTGCCGACCAAATATCAGACGCAATCCTTGATGCTTTTTTAGCTCAGGATCCTAAGTCTAAAGTAGCTTGTGAAACATTGGTAACAACTGGATTAGCCGTTGTTTCTGGTGAAGTAAGATCTAATGCTTACGTTGATGTACAAAAAACAGTAAGAGAAGTAATCAATAAAATTGGTTACACCAAATCAGAATATCAATTCGATGGGGATTCTTGCGGTGTTATGTCTGCTATCCACGAACAATCTGCTGACATTGCACAAGGTGTTGATGTAGGTAGAAAAGCGGATGAGCAAGGAGCAGGTGACCAAGGAATGATGTTCGGCTATGCGACCAACGAGTCAAACAACTACATGCCATTGCCATTACAAATCTCCCATATGTTATTGGAAGAATTGGCTGCGCTACGTCGTGGTGGTAAGCTAATGAAATACCTAAGACCTGATTCTAAATCTCAGGTAACCATCGAATATAGTGACGACAACAAACCGATGCGAATAGATACCATCGTATTGTCAACACAGCACGATGACTTCGGTCCAGAAAAGAAAATGTTAGCGGCTATTAAGAAGGACGTTAAGAATATTTTGATCCCGCGAGTAATCAAGAAATTACCTGCAAAAGTTCGCAAAATGTTTGGTGATAAAATTACACTTCACGTAAACCCAACTGGAAAATTCGTTATCGGTGGTCCTCACGGAGATACTGGTTTAACGGGCCGTAAGATCATTGTTGATACCTATGGTGGATTTGGTGCACACGGAGGAGGTGCTTTCTCTGGAAAGGATTCTTCTAAGGTGGATCGTTCTGCTGCTTATGCCACTCGTCACATGGCGAAGAACATTGTTGCTGCTGGATTAGCTGATCAGTGTTTGGTTCAGGTGGCTTACGCTATTGGCGTAGCAAAACCTGTTGGCTTGTACATCAACACTTATGGTACTGGAAAATTAAAGATGAATGATGGTGCAATGGCTCGAAAGATGGAAAAGATTTTCGACATGCGTCCTGCTGCTATCGTAAAACGTTTTGGTTTACAAAATCCAATTTTTTCTGAAACTGCTGCTTATGGTCACATGGGACGTAAGCCTGGTAAGAAGAAGGTAACGATTGGTCAAAACGGAAAGACCAAAACCGTAACGGTTGAGACTTTCACCTGGGAAAAGTTAGACATGGTAAAAGACATCAAAAAAGCATTTAAGATTAAGTAGTGCTTAAGTAGACAGCAGAGCTGTCCACTTAATATAAAAAAAAACGGCTGATGATTTTTCATCGGCCGTTTTTTTATCCCGTTTTGTAGACGACAGTAGAGCTGTCTACAAAACGTTTTTACTTTTTTACTCTTCAATCACATAAGGTACATTCTCAAACTTCCCTTCTGTTACAGTCAACTCAAAAGGCCCATCAGCGCTTTGTGCATAAATTGTTCCTTTAAAAGTACCGCTCACTTTAAAATTTTCGCAAGAAGTCACCGTCGTTACAATATCACCAAAACCAGAACCTGAAGAATTCTCTACTGAAGAGAAATAAGAAATAGCGCTATGGTCTCCGTAACGAGTCCCATCAATAATGGTCTGAAGAGCTTTCTCTTCATAATCTTCATGACCGGAACCATAATAAGTATATACTCCTGGGCAATCTCCTTCTTCTGCGTCATACATATTATAGATGTGTAAGGTAATAAGCTCTTCCTTTTCAGAGACACCTGAGATAATCAGCGTTTTAAAAAATACCCCTGGTAATTCTTCACTTCTAATCATCACCTCTCTTGATACCGTTTTGGTTTCCCAAAATTGACCATCAATGTTGCAGCTAAAGGAGCTATCTGAAATTTCTTTCGGCTCAGTCGCTTCATCTTTTCCACAGGAAGTCATTACAGATAGCAATAGCGCTACCGTAAAAAACCATACGATTTTTTTCATGTTAGTTTACTTTCGTAACGTTCTGTAGACAGTAGAGCAGTCTACAGAATGTTACGGAACCTTACGGTACGTGTATAAATATATTATATCGGAATTGGGAGAGTGCGTTGTTAACTTACTTTTAAACAAAAGTGATACCGAATATCGCTTTTATCACAGCATAGAAAACAAATCGTATAGAAACAGAGATATGGGAATGGCAATGAGGGAAGTCCTTTAGATTGGAGCTTTCAATGTCATGGAATTTTTGTCTGTAGGGTTTGATATGTTTTATGAACGCCTTACAAAGATAGTAAACATATATTAAAATTCAAATTATATCAACAATAGCTTTTAGTTTTAACTTTTCAAAGAACCAATAACATATCATTCTATTAAAAAACCCTTTATCGTGAGTTACACGATAAAGGATTTTAATCATTAATTTTCTTTAACAATAAAGTACCTCCTAGTCCACCATCACCTTCTCCACATATACTCCCACTTCTGTTTGCACTTTCAGCAAATACAATCCAGTAGAGATATTTTGTACATCCAGAGAAGGCTCAGATGTCGATCGGATTAGTCTTCCATTCAAATCATATAATCGAATGCTTTCCATTGTTGTATTTTTTGTTGTTACCCAGATTCGATCTTTTGCTGGATTTGGATAAATAGAAATCAAATCAGCAAGCACAATTTCATTATTGCTCGTTATTGCTTCTACAGGCGCGGTAGTCTCTGTTGGGATAACAGGAATTTCTTCTCCTTGGTTATTGATAACCAATACATTCGTAATATTGAAGACTGCATCATCTACAAAAAATTCAGCGCCGCCTCCTCCACCTGGAGCAAATAGAATATCGTCTTCTACGGTGATAAATAACTGCGCCAACTGACCATAGTCACTTATATTCATTCCATCTATTCTAGTCATAGCGATATCAACACGACCCTCAGATGGGAAATCACGTTGTATCGCAATCATGTTATTATCATTTTCTCCTAACCAAGAAGTATTGAAACCTATGGATACGGAACCATTTACAATATAGTCTGTATCATAAGTCAAACTGTAAGCGACACCATATACATCTTCTGCCACGTTCATTTCTTCTCCTAATATAATTGGCAAACTCATTTCCATACCTTCTATCAACGTATCTGCCTCTACATAGAAAGGAGCGTTGAGTATAAAACCATCTACTTGAGGATAATCGTGTACATATTGTTGTATAGGATCACCAGTAAAGTTATGCGTCTCTCCCCAGTTACTCACAATGGCTAAAGTATCATTACCATCGATCAATCCATTAGCGTCAGAATCAATGTGCTTATAATTAGGACCGCTTAGAATGTTTTGCATCCAGTCTACAGCAGGTTGTCCTACCCACATCATATTTCCACCAGTACGAACTGGTCCGACAGAATCATAAGCCAAACCAATGTTTAACAAATCAAAGTTATTCACGACTTTATTGGTATCGGTATCTCCTGGCCACATGCAATCAGGTATTACATTTACGATCAGTGATTCTGAAATTTGACAACCAAAAGTATTATCAACAGCCGTTAAAACATAGGTCGTTGTAGCAGATGGAGTTACTATTGGATTCAGAGAGAATGGATCATCCATTTCTGCTCCGGGAGTCCACTCAAAAGTTATGTTAGCAGCGTTTGCACCTAACTGTGCAGACAATTGCGTAGACTCGCCAGTACATATAAATGCATCTAAACTAATATTTGTTATAATTTCATTACTTAATACGACCTCCACACAAAGTACTCCTTCTCCTGTACAACCATTCATATCTGCTACCACAACAGTATAGCAACCTGATTGACCAATATCAGCGTTAGGAATTGTTACACACTCATCCGTAGATGCAAAACCAGAAGGGCCTATCCAGCTGTAAGTTGCTCCTACCGAATTGGGAGCGCAGAGTATTAAATTTTCACCTTCACAAATTGTAGACGGTCCCGCTATTACTACATCAATTGGATTAGTCCCAGTAAGGGTAACAGCCTCTACAGCTGTAAGTCCATTGTCGTCCGTAACGGTAACTTCATAACTCCCAACACCTAGACCTGTTCTATCCCCAGGGTCATTAGCACCTGCCAAATCTGCCCAATCGTAAGTATAGGGTTCTGTTGTTGGGCAAAGTATTAGTAATTCAATACTCCCTGTTTGCGCAGCACAATCTGGATCCGTTGGAATTAAAATAACCCCAGGTCCATCCGGAAATTCTACCCACATTGATCCTGTATCTTCACAACCATCGGCATCCGTTACTGTCACGGTAAATAAAGTAGAGTCTGTCATAGAAGATGCCCATGTACTTGATGCTGTCGGGTCACCTAGAAAAGCAGCGGGTTCCCAACTGTAACTAACTGCTGTTGGTGCAATGACAAATACTTCAGCTCCTCCTGAACAACCCAAGGTGTCTGGCCCCATGGCTTCAATGATACCGAGGAGGATGTTATTGGAAACAGAGCAGCCGTTAGCGTCTGTTACCGTTATGTTATAGCTGCCGTTTGTTAGGTTATCAATAACAGGAAGCGTAATGCCATTTTCCCATTCATACAAATAAGGAGCGGTACCACCTGAAACGGTAACCGTGATACTGCCATCCGCTTGCCCTGGGCTTACACAGACTGTGTTTGTCACCATTTGAAGAAGAGGAGGTTCTATTATCGAAATATTACCGCTTGCAAAGGTGCAGCCATTTGCATCCGTTATCGTTAAGGAATAATCACCTGCAGTTAGACAATTGACAACATTCGTACTTCCGTCCGACCAAAGGTAAACATATGGAGCCGAGCCACCTGTTGCTCCCGAAGCGTCAATACAGGTTTCCTCTCCATAACAATTTAGGTTAATAGTACCTATGGAAAATGAGATAGGTGATGACTCTTCTATCACAACATCCTGAATTCCCGAACAATTATTTGCATCCGTCACGGTTACAGAATAGGACCCGGCTGGCAATCCTGAAATATCTTCTGTGGCTTCACCATTGCTCCATGCATAACTGAGAGGAAGCTGGCCATTTGCTACGGAAAGATCAATAGCGCCGTCGTTTGCTCCGTTGCAAGAAATATCAATTGCTGCTGCATCCAAAGTCAGACCTTCGACTACTGCTATTGTTAGAGTAGAAGTACAATTATTGCCATCAGTTACAACAAGGGTGTAGTCTCCTTCAATTAAATTTGACTGATCTTGCAACGTTGATCCATTGCTCCAAGTATAAGTATAAAATCCTGTACCTCCATCTACCGTCACATCAATACTACCATCACTGTTTCCACAGGTCGCGTTAGTTACATTCACAACTGTTATCTCAATTAACGAGGCATCATCAACTACGACACCTGTAACAATGGTATTACACCCCATATCATCTGTCACCGTCACGGTATAAATTCCTGCCGCAAGATCGGAAACATCTTCTGTTGTTGCTCCCTGAGGAGCCCAGTTAAAAGTATAAGATCCAGTGCCTCCCGTAACCGTTAAGTCAATACTTCCTGTACTTTCACCGAAGCAATTAATTGGTGTAGCATCATAAGTTACTGTAGGACCTCCGCTTTGTTCAATGACAACATCCAGCTCGGCAACACAACCATTAACATCTGTAACATCTACAAAATACAAACCTGGACTTAGCCCTGAAGGATCTTCTACAAAATATATTCCATCGTTCCAATTGTAAGTATAAGGTAATACACCTCCGGTAACCGTTAAATCTATTGTGCCATCAGCATTCCCACAAATCGCATCGACAGTCGTTACAGCAAGTTCAAGTGGACTAAGTTCATTGATAGTAAACGAAACTGGAGCTGAATTACAACCATTGTTATCCGTAATTATAACGGAATAATTACCAGCTGCCAAATCGCTAAGATTGCTTGGCATAAAAGTATATGGAGGCGTACCACCAACTACTTCGAAATCTACCGAACCATCATCAAGCCCTCCACAAGTCACATCCGAAATTATCACGTTAGTAACTTGTATAGGATTAGGTTCTAAGACTGTATAATTTTGGACAACCGTCAATCCGTTATCATCTGTTATCGTCACTTCGTATGTTCCTGCAGCGAGACTTGTATTCGCACAACTACCTATTTCTCCGTTATTCCAGAGATAAGTAAAAGGAGCTTGACCACAAGAAATTTCATTAATACAAATACTTCCATCAAACCCTCCAGCGCAACTCACATCAACAACTTCTGAGTTGGTGATACTTATTGAACTAATGTCTATACTTATTAGACAATAGGTGTTCATCTGTGCCAGATCATCAGTCACAGTGAGACAGACTTCATAAGTGCCTGGGCTAGTATAAATATGCGTTGGATTTTGTTCTGTAGCCATCGTACCATCATCAAAATTCCAGGCATAAGTGAGCGCATCCGTACTCATATCTGTGAACGTAAACGATGCTCCTACGCAGCCTTCAGTGGCGTTCACTGTGAAGTTGGCCGTAGGTTGTGCCCAAAGACAAATGCTCAGAAGGCTAAATAGAAAGGTGTAAATGGTTCGATTTTTCATAGAGTTGTAGTTTAAGGAGTTAGCAGATATGGATGTGCCGCGTTTTGTATTGTTAGTCGTCATCTTCTAAAATTAAAGGGGTAAAAAGAGGAACTTCGTTTTGTCTGTTACAAATGTAAGCCCATCATTACCTTTAAAAAAGTACAAATAGCGTAGAGTATAGATTTTTAAAAATGACTTTAATCCTTTTTTATGTGTAAATTTATATCATTTTACATGAAACTATAGATTTATCATTTACATGAGAAATAGCAATCTGCTTCAATTATTCCGTCTTTTTAACCTTCGGGAGCGTAATCGTTTCCGAGATTTTGTCTTTTCTCCATTTTTCAATAAAAATAAGAAAATACAATTGCTTTGTGATTTAATGCTGAAATATTCATCGAACCAGGAAGATAGGGTATTGGAAAAACCAGTTTTATATCAACAACTCTTTGGGAAAGGGATCTACAATGAGCTGCAATTAAACAATGTGATATCAGACTTACTTCAACTCGGTTATCGCTTTCTCTCGATGTTGCATTTTGAGAAAAAGGAAGGTTTGAATAAAAATTTTGTACTGGAAGAGTTATTGGAACGAGAACAAACCGACTTAGCAAAAAAGGTAAGTCGAAGCTTTTCGCAAAAACTGGAAAAGACGCAGTATCATAATTATGAGCATCATCAGGATCAATATCTTTACCATGATAAAATGGTGCGTTATCACCTCAGTACAAAAATGCGGACTAGCGATAAACATCTTCAAGAACAAAACGATAGCTTTGACCTTTATTACATCAGCAATAAACTGCGCATGGCCTGCGACATGACCAATCGTAACACGACCACAAGCGGCCACTACCAATGTCATTTTCTTGAAGAACTCCTCCCCTATTACGAATCAAATTTTTTGAACTACCAAAATCACCCTTCACTTACTATTTACTATCGCATCCTAAAATTAATAAGAGATAAAAAAGAAGCCGAATACCACTACTTAAAAACATACATCCCAGAACAGTTGAATCACTTTCCAAAAGCAGAGCTACGGATCATTTATTTATATCTAACTAATTACTGTGTGTTCCAAATCAATTCTGGCCAAAGCCATTACTACCAGGAACTTCGGGAGTTGTATGACATCCTTCTCAAAGAAGAAATTATTTTCAAAAACGGCTATCTCCGACAATGGACTTACAAAAATATCGTCACCGTTGGCTTACGTCTTTCTGATTACACTTGGACAGAGGAGATCATTCAGCAATACAAACACAAATTGGAACCAGAAGAACAGGACAATGCCGTTGCTTACAACTTAGCAGCACTTTACTGCGCTCGCCAACAATACAAAGAAGCACTCCTACAACTACATAACGTAGAATTCACAGACACTTCCTACCATGTAGGTGCAAAGATCATTCAGATTAAGTCTTATTATGAATTAGGAGAAACAGAGGCACTATTTGCATTGATAGAGGCTTTTAAAAAATACATCCTACGTAATAAAGAATTAGTTCCTTATCATAAAAATGCAAATGCCAATTTTCTACGATTGGTAAAAAAAGTTTATCAATTGAAAATAAGTAAGGGACGCAAAAGAGTGGCTAAGTTCAGAGAACGGAAAGAAAAAACAGAGCTATTGTTAGAACAATTGCAGCCTGTGGCAAATAAAGATTGGCTGAATAGATTGATTGGCGAGATTGGTTGATAATTAGTACTTCTGGCCTAAGACGAGGTGCTTTTCTCTGCATGTTAGTAATTATTTTAAAAAACTAATTTGACAGCTTGAAGCCCTTGAACAAAAAGAAGGTGCATTCAGCCGTTTACTAATTTTTTTGAAGCTTAGGGACTCAGCCTAAATAACTGTCCGATATGAAAGGAAACCATTTGAGCTATATTTCTCAAAAAAATCTTGAAATAAACGCTATATCTGTGCTTTTTTAGATCATCTAGCTCAAATATTTCGATTTCAAATCGGACATTTAATTAGTCTTCATCCCTTAGTAAATGCCTGAATGCACTAACAGTATTACCATTTATTTCTAATCACAAGACGCACTCCCATTCATATCTCCCGTTTTCACTTGTACAAAATCAAAGGTTGTGTTAGCTTGTAAAGCTGTTACTTCAGCGCCATCTACACTCCCTGTACCATTCGCCGGGTCGTAATCACTGGTTGCAAATCTGTAAGCCAAAACATTTGGAAAAGAAGGTACTCCCCCCAAAATCAATTGCCGAATAACAACCAAATCAATTGTCGAAATCGAACCTGAATTATTAGCATCTGCAGCTAACAAGTGAAATGGAGTAGGAAGGTTCTGCATACCTAAAATATGTTGAGTCATCAAAAACAAATCAAAAGTTGACACTCCATTTAGGATTGGGCCATCTCTCTCTACTGTGAGGCTGTAACCATCTCCGGCTGGCAAATTATCAAAACTGTAATTCCCATTCACATCTGTTACCGCGACCATATCACTAATATTGCTTCCACTGAGTTGTACTTCCTGACCTGAGACCGATTCATTGGCTCCAAGACAGGTGATCTGACCACCGATAGAAAACTGGGCGTTTAATGCATTTAAATTGAATAGGGTTAACAGAAGGAAATAAAAGTAGGTTTGATTTTTCATGAGTTTTTATTTTAGTTTATAAGTTATTAACAAAAAATAATTTGGTCCGCTAGACGCTCCCTCATTTAGCTAAAATACTCTCCTTAAGTCGTTTAAATTAACTAAATGAGGGCAGTGGATCAAGTTAATTTTTCGTTGTTACTAAGATTCAAAGGAAGCGAGAGCGGAAAGACCGGAGTCTTTCCGCCTTGCTATAGTTTTCACAGATTCAGTCTCAAAAGGGCTGAAATCTTTCGTTTTATTTCATTACAATAATTCGTCTCACAGCTTGTCCTTTTACTGTTTGTATTTTCAGAAGGTAAGCTCCTCCTTCTAGTGCGTTGGTATTTAGGACGACCTCTTCTTGACCTGGATATTCTATTACTCGTAACAATGATCCTGCAACATCATATAATCGTATGGATTCTATAGCAGCCATCGGACTATTTACTTGTAACAAATCAGATACTGGATTAGGATACAAGCGTATTTCCGAAGCTTCTTGCCAATCCTCTGTTTCTGTATCAAGGGTTTCGATCATCGTTGTCGTTGTTGTTGGAGTCGTAAGAATCTCTTCTTCTAAGTTGGTTATTAGTCGAACATTTTCAATTCCGAATTCGGTTTCCGTTGTTAAAACACCTCTGCTATCGTCATCTTCTTTGAAGAAAATATCGTCTTCTATAGTGATAAAAAAGTCAGCAATTTTACCGAATCCATCCATATTGTTTCCATCTGTTCTGGTCATTCCAATATCTAGTCGACCATCAGCATGGAAAGTTTTTTGAATAGCAATTGTATTGTTATCAATATCTCCCAACCAAGAATCGTCAAAATTCAAATAAGCAGAACCTGCTACAATCACTTCCGGATCAAAGGTAATGGTGAATGCCAAACCGTAAAGGTCAGTGACGGCATTATCCACCTCTCCAAGGATCACCGGCAATGCTACCGTAATATTGGGCTCAATGGTATCAGGTTGCACGTAGAAAGGTAAAGTAACAAAATGACCGTCACTAGATGGCAAATCCGTAAATTGCTGATCTATATCTCCTGTAAAACTATGAATCTCTCCCCAGTTCTGAACAATAGCTAAGGTATCGGCATCGTCTATCAAACCATTTCCATCGGTATCAATGTGTTTATAATTGATCATTGAATTTGGTGTCGATTCAAACCAATTTGGAGATTCCTGTCCAAACCAATTAATGGATGCATTAGAACGAATCGAGCCTCCTGCTCCGGCACCAAGACCAATATTCAGAATATCAAAATTATCAACTAAGCCACTGTCATCAGTATCACCTGGCCAAACACAATCTTGTAACAATATTTCTACAATAGCAAAAGTTGTATTTCCATTCGAGTCTGTTATCAGCACATCATAAGAACCAGCAGATAAATCAGTAAGACTTTGACTAGTTCCCACCGGATTCCCACCTCCGTCTGTCCAGAGATAAGTGTAAGGAGGAATACCACCCGATATTGTTACTTCAGCCGTTCCTATGGTGCCACTACAACTCCCTGCTCCACAAATATTTGAAACGGTAAAAAGATCTGTACTACCATCAACATTAACCTGCCCGTTAGCGGCATTAAATCCTACAAGCTCATATCCAAGTGATCCTGCAAGAATCTCGAATGTCGTAGGATCATCAGTGAGATTTAAGAAACTCGTCGTTCCACTTGCTCCTATTACATCAAAACAGATTTCAAACAAGGTATTTCCGTCTGGCAAGGTTAGCCCAGCCGTCGTAGGATCAGGAGTTATCCAAAGGAAAGAAAGTTTTCCTTGATCTATTAATATTTCCCCAAAGCTAGTATTAGACATATTTGGTAAGCCATAAGATTGTGTATTTAGATAGCTCAGCACCGTCGGATCCCAGCTAACAGAGAACTGCATAGCTGATATCTCATCAAACCCCTGGGTAGTCATGGGCATACAAATCTGACTTCCTGCATTTGCGTTGGCAGAACCAGCAATTATTGCAAAGCAATCAGATGTAGGGCCAGTGTTACAATCGGTATTGAGCGGACCAGCTGTAACCGAACATCCAGTGGTCTGACCGGTGACAGTTACACTATAATCACCTTCAGCTAAATTCATAACCTGAGCATAACTAGAATCAGTCACGGTTGTTCCATCACTAAACTCAAAAGTGTAATCTTCCTGTCCGTTTGAAAGAGCAGCTGTTAATTCAACTAGTCCATTATTACAGTCGAAATCAAAATCCAGCGCAATGCCTTCTTCTAATACGGTATAAGTACCGAATGCCTCACAACCTCCGTTTAGACTAGTGACTGTCACTGAATAATCTCCTGGTCCAAGGTTATTAATATTAAAGGAAGTCGCTCCAGTACTCCATAGGAAATCATAGCCATTAGTAGACCCCGGTACGGATAAATATATCCTTCCATTATCTGTACCACAATAAGCATTGTTTATGTTAGCCGATAGCTCGTCTTGTAAAGTTATTTCAACTACAGTATAAGCCTCAACCACACTACAACCGTTCGCATCGGTGATGGTCACTTCATATGTACCTGCTGTTAAATCACTAATGGTCGTACCTGTTACTCCATTACTCCATTCGTAAACATAAGGAAATTCACCTCCTGTAGCTGAAGCATACGCGCTACCATTATTACCATCTGGACAATCTATATCTGTAATAAGTGAAAAAACGGAAATCATAGCTGTACCTCCTAGTTCGATAGACTCTATCCGCTGACAGCCTTCATTGTCTGTTACTGTAAGGTTATAAATTCCAGGAGCGAGTCCCGTTAAATCTTCCGTATTTGATCCGTTACTCCAGACATAAGAATAAGGAGCTACGCCGTTATTGACCGTAATATCAATCGCTCCGTCATTAGCACCTGAGCAGTCTGGGTCTGTAGTATCATAGGTCACATCAAGTCCTGATGCGCTATTTATATAAAAAGATACCACTTGGCTATCGCCATTACTATCTGTAGTTATCAATTCATAGTTTCCTTCTTCTACCCCAGATAAATCCTCCGTTGTAGAAGTGTAATTATTAGGACCTGACCATTGATAAGTATAAGGAGCCTGTCCTCCAGTGATGACTACATCAATATCAGTACAAGCTAATCCACAATTTTCTGAAATGCTCAATGGCATCGCAGGTGCAGAAGCTCCTATCTCTATAGAACCTGCAATCATAGTAGCAGGAACAACTGTTGCCGGGGAAAGGATAATTTCGATTGTATTGTCAGACAAAAAAGTAATAGGCGCTGTTTCTGCTGCTGTTCCGACTACTTCAAAACACAATTCAAAAACAACAGTATTATCAGCCAGCGTTATTGGGTCGAGACTAGGTACAAGGAAGCTCGAAACAAGATTCCCCGGGCTGCTTTCATTATACAAAAAACCAGCTGCAGGAATACTTGCTGTTGTCGCCTCTATAAAAGATAATTGATTTACGTCCCAACCAATATTAAATTGAAAGCCAACCAGTTCTGTAAAATTCAAAACAGTTACCGGAACACAAATGGTTTCTCCAGTTGTGGCTTCAACATGATCGGCTACATCGAAAGTAACCAAACAGTTCGCAGAAGCATCTTCTGCTTTAAGCGAATTAAAAAAGAAGGTACTACTGAGTAGTAAAATTGTAAGTGAGAAGGTTTGTAGAATTGTTTTAGTCATGATATTGAGGATTATTCGTTTTCAATAAAAAGTGATTTGTAAAATTTATTAGCGTCTCTGATAGACCCTGTGTACTTAATTAGATATGTTTCATAATCAAAAATAAAGCAGAATTATGGTTTTCTAAAGTACAGCTATTTGCATTTATAGCAAAAAACTAAAATAATTAAACCATCAATCAATTGATTATGAGTATTTTATAGTATAAGTTTGTAGGAAAAATTCATTTAATGTTCACATCAAGAATAGTCCAAATATTACGAAAATTAAGTACTAAAGAGCGGACTCGCTTTCGAGAGTATGCTTTTTCGCCCTTTTTCAATAAAAACAAGAAGGTACAGAAGCTCTGCGACCAGTTATTAAAACACGCTCCTGAATTCAAGCATAAGCAGCTAAACCGAAAGCTGATTCATCAACAATTATTCAAGGGGGAGCCTTATAAGGTAGCACAAATCAATAATTTGATTTCTGATTTGCTACAATTACTCTATGATTATTTAGCGCAAATTCACTTTAATACTAAGCCAGCTCTGAGAAAAAACTTTGTACTTGAAGAGTTATTAAGCAAAGATATTCATCAGGATATTGAACGAGTGGCGCGGGCTTATGAAAAGATCCAAGAGAACAGTCCACTAGCCAACTATGATTTCTATCTGGAGGAATACCAGCGGTATGACAAACTTGATCGTTTCTTTTTCACAAAAGGAATTCGGGCCTACGATGAGAACTTACAATTAAAAAATGACGCGCTGGATCGCTATTATTTTGTCAATAAATTTAGGATTGCCTGCGATATGGCCAGTCGGAATATTGTAACCAACGCACAGTATCAATGTCATTTCCTAGAAAACCTTATTGGACATTTTAAATCAAAGCATGCCTTGCTAGATCAAAATCCTTCTTTACAAATTTACTACAAAATTCTAAGAATGCTCCAGGAGGTGGAAAATGAAAAACATTACCAAGAAATAAAAAAACTCATCCAACAATATGCTTCCATTTTCCCACAAGAAGAATTGCGAATCCTTTACACCTACCTACTCAACTATAGTATCAAAAAAATAAACTCTGGAAAAAGTGCTTATTATCGGGAAATGCTAGAGGTTTACAAAGTATTGATTCAAGAAGAAATCATTTTCAAAAACGGACACCTCCCGCAATGGACTTTTAAAAACATCTGTACCATCGGCATCCGAGTGAAAGATTTCAACTGGACAAACAAATTCATTCAACAATATGCACACAGCATTCTTCCTGAAGATAGAAACAACGCCGTAGTCTATAACCTAGCCGCTTTATTCTATGCTCGAAAAGATTACAAAGCTGCATTGCAACAACTCCATAATGTTGAATTCACCGATGACAATTATCATCTTGGCGCCAAGGGTATTCAATTAAAAAGTTACTATGAGCTCGATGAAAAAGAAGCACTATATGCTTTGGTAGAAGCTTTCAGAAAATTTGTCACCCGGTCTAGGCAATTACCAGACTACTTAAAATCTACAACCATTAACTTTGCAAGAATGACCAAAAAAATGGCGCAATTAAGCGATGAAAAAAGTGCGATGAGAAAACAGGACTGGGAACAAAAACGGATGGAATTACTAGAAACGGTAAAAAGTCTAGAATCAGTTTCTAATAGAGATTGGTTAGTGGAGGGGCTTTTGGATTTGGGAGCCTAATCTTTTGTGTAAAAAAAGAAATATTCCTTTCTATCTTTTCCCCAACCATCCCAACACATCAATATTCGCAATCCGCCAAGAGTCTACCATATCAAAAAGCGGAAGGGTGTAGCGGCTTTGCTTCCCCACATTTTGCTGAACAATTTCGATGTAGTTCGGGCCTACTTTAGAAACGATGGCTATATGGCCATATGGATTCCCATCCTCACCAGCAAAAACAATGATGTCTTCAACCTTCGGTTTTTCAATACTTGGGTTCGTGTATTGCTGAAGTCCACGTTGCGAATTATAAGCATTATCCGGCAATGTTTTATTGAAAAAATCTATGGCATGTCCCCAAGGGTCGGGCATGCGGTGTCCGTAGCGGAGGTAATAATATCTTTTGACAAATTCGACGCACTGCCATTTTAGGCCAAGGTTATAACCATCAGAGGTGACATTTCGGCCATCGGTGTTTCGGAGATTCCCATTAAAATAAATAGCTACACCATTATAACGATCTATGATGGTACCAATCTCAGGTTCTTTTCTTTTCCTATCAGATGCGCTGGTCTCTGCAATTGGAAGAGCTGCTCCAAGTTGGCCACCTTGTTCTACCGATGCTTCATCATTACAAGCAAATACACCGGAAAGAAGTACAAAAAGGATCAGCATCCACCTATCTTTCATATTATTTGTTTTTCTATAGTGTTTCAAAAATAAAACCAATAAACGTGGAATTCTTCATTGGCTTCTAATGATCTTCTTTTTTACGGAATAAAAAGCCAAAGATAAGGAAATTGAGGGACTGCATTATAGACTCAATGATTTTTTTTTAGAGTGGGTTAGTAACAACGAAAAATTAAATGGGCGCTGTTCTAGTTAATTTAAACGACTTAAGGAGAGTACTTTAGCTAAATGAGGGAGTGTCTAGTGGCCCAAATTATTTTTCGTGTAATACTAATAGTTAAAAGATGGTTTTTGGTTACTTTTAGGCTTTCCTGATTATACAAAAAACAACATGAATCGAATCACCACCATCTTCTTCGCCTGCGCTTGCTGTTGTCTTCTCCTGACTTGCCAAACATCCGCACCTGACGATTTACAGAAAAACGAGTACAATCTCATTCCTCTTCCAGCACAGATAAAAGCTGTAAGTGGGCAATTTCAGATCAGTGATCAGGTTCATATTTTTTCGGAAGACAATAACAATGAATTTACAAACGTCGCTCTTTTTCTTCAAAAAGAAATAAAAGCACGCAGTGGATTAAACCTTCCTATTAAAAAAGGGATCGAAAAAATCGAAAAAAAAGATGTAATAGTCATTCGAGAAAACAAAATGATTACGAATAAAGAAGGTTACAAACTCTCTGTAAACCCTTATGATATTTTGATTGAAGCGGCAGAGCCAGCAGGTGCTTTTTACGCTGTGCAAACTTTGTTACAATTATATTCTAAACGCAAAGAAAAAGCTTCTTTCGCCTGTGTAAACATTACAGACAGCCCACGATATCCTTACCGAGGGATGCATCTTGATGTAGCCCGTCACTTTTTCCCAAGTTCTTTTATCAAGAAATATATTGACTTAATGGCCATGCATAAACTCAACACCTTTCACTGGCACTTGACAGAAGACCAAGGATGGCGAATTGAGATCAAAAAATATCCTAAGCTACAAGAAGTGGCCGCTTTTCGAAAAGAAACTCTAGTCGGACATTACAGCGATCAACCGCATCAGTTTGATGGAAAACGACATGGTGGTTTTTACACCCAAGAAGAAGTAATAGAAATTGTGGCTTACGCTAAAGAACGATTTATTACAGTGATTCCGGAAATTGAATTGCCGGGACATTCTCAAGCGGCCATTGCAGCTTATCCTGAATTGGGTTGTACTGGTGAGGCAACAGAAGTAGCTACTCTTTGGGGCGTTTTCGAAGATGTTTATTGTCCAACAGAAGAGACTTTTACTTTTCTTGAAAATGTCTTGTTAGAAGTTATTCCTCTATTTCCTTCGAAGTACATTCATATCGGTGGAGATGAATGTCCAAAGGCTGCTTGGAAAAAAAGCGCATTTTGTCAGCAATTGATTAAGAAGGAAGGCTTGAAAAACGAAGAAGGCTTGCAGAGTTATTTTATCGGTCGAATTGAAAAGTTCCTCAATAAAAACGGTAAGCAAATCATCGGTTGGGATGAAATATTGGAAGGCGGCTTAACCCCCAATGCTACTGTAATGTCCTGGCGTGGAATGGAAGGAGGAATAGAAGCGGCTCGCCAAAATCATGATGTCATTATGACGCCTACCTCCCATTGTTATTTTGATTATTACCAATCAAACTCGGGAGATGAACCTCTGGCCATTGGTGGTTTCCTGCCATTAAAAAAGGTCTACCTCTTTGAACCCACACCAGAAGAATTAACGGCTGAAGAGGCCAAACACATCCTAGGAGCCCAGGGCAATGTTTGGACTGAATACATGAAAACAGAACAGCAGGTAGAATACATGGCTTTCCCTAGAGCGATTGCTTTAGCAGAAGTCAACTGGTCTCCCAAGTCCAAACGAGACTATAATGATTTTGCCAAAAGGCTCGGATTGCATCTTCCTAAACTAGATCGATTAAAGGTCAATTATGCTAATCATCTTTTTGAAGTGAATACCACTGTTAGTCCGAAAGTAGACGGAACAGATGGTGTTATTGTTAACCTAAACAGTCTTACTCCTAAAGGGAAAATTTACTACTCTCTTGATGGCAGTACTCCTAACCAAAAAAGTACGCTTTATGAAAAACCCATTTCGCTCGACGCAAGTGCCAAGCTAAGAGCGGTTTGTTATAAAAATGAAAAAGCAGTTAGCAATACCACCCAATCCGACTTCTTATTGCATAAAGCTACAGCAAAAAACATTAGTCTTACAAATGTTCCACATCCAAGCTACAACATGGGAGGTGCCGCAGCAATGGTAAATGGTATCGTAGGCAGTGACGAGCGCTACGGCGATGGAGAATGGCTGGGTTGGAGCGGTGAAGATTTTGAGGCTACAATCAATCTAGGCAAAACACAGGATATAAGTAACATTAGCCTTCGTTTTTACAATGGAAATGGGCAGTGGATTTACTTACCGAAAAAAGTAATAATTTCTTCTTCTTCAGATGGAAAAAACTTTACCGACATCCTTACAAAGGAAGTACAAAATACTTCTTCTGAAAAGGTAGTAGCTCTTAATTTAGACTTTCCTAAAACGAATACTCAGCATTTAAAAATAAAAGCGGAACGACATGGCGTGATTGAAGATGGAAAACAGGGGGCAGGGCATGAAGCTTGGTTGTTTGTGGATGAGATTATTGTGGAATCTAAGTAGTTCCTGATATGGAAATAAATAAAACATAGCTCCTTGCTTAGGGACTCAGCCAAAATAACTATCACAAACAGAGTTCTTTTGGCAGTCCTGTGGCTGAAATTGTATTTTGTTTTTTCATTATGCGAAAAATACCGTGTAAAATTCATGTTGAAAATATAGGGAAGTTGTATCTTAGCTTATCCAAACAAACATCCACTTCTACCTATTTTTACTTAATTCACAAATAAAAACCAGATCATGCGAAAACCATTTCCTTTGCTCTTGCTATGTATTTTTTTCTTTGGGCAATCTTACGCTCAAAATTCTGATTTCGTCGTTCAAGTAGCGGCTTTTGATCAATCTGTTTCTTTAGATTATTTCAAGGGCCTAACCGGCGTCTATCACATGGAGGATCATAATAATATTCATAAATATTACATCGCTGGCTTTGCTGATGAAAATGCAGCTACAGCTTCTGCTAAAAATGCGAAAAGCTTGGGTTACAACGCTCGGGTGATTGACATGGATAGAGTTCGAAATACTTGTTCTCTTTCTTGCGGCATGGCGATGGATCCAACAAAGATAAAATCCATCTTTTTTGATTTTGATAAGTACAATTTACGTCGGGCATCCAACGTACAATTGAATCGTTTATTCGAAATGATGATTGCCAATCCTGAATACAAAGTAGAGTTGAGTGCACATACAGATGCTAAAGGATCTCTAGACTACAACAATACTCTTTCAATGAACCGAGCGAAAGCTGCACAAAGTTACTTGCTCAAAAAAGGTTTACCTTCTACCCGAATTAGCATCAGCACTTTCGGAGAAGATGCTCCAATTGCAAAAAACGAATTGAACGGTAAAGATACTCCTGCGGGAAGACAATATAACCGTCGAGTAGAGTTAATCGTACACAATACAAATGGAACAGTTGAGCCAGTAGTAGAGCGTATTAACGTACCTGGAAATCTACAGCAATAATTTAGACAAAAATGGTGATCCTTTCTTGATCTTAGAAGAATCACTAGTAAAAGAAACGAACCTATCTGGTCATCAGATAGGTTCGTTTTTTTTAAATAAAAGCTGCAACGGCCATCACCATATTCTACTTGTTCTTTTCACAAGCGGAATACAACAAATTATTAAAGCTTAAAATTTATTCTTCCACATCATCGATTCTACTGGCTTAGTGGTACGCGCATTGTACTTCGCGTTTGATTTTTTATTGTAATAGTTTTCAATCTCCCCTTCCACCTTAAAGTAAATCAATTGACCGACAGGCATCCCGCCATAAATTCTCACTGGTTGAACACAGGAAATTTCCAGCGTCCAAGTATTACAAAAACCAACATCGCCTTTTCCGGCAGTAGCATGGATATCTATACCAAGACGACCTACAGAAGATTTCCCTTCTAGGAATGGAACAGTGTGGTGAGTTTCTGTATATTCTTCCGTTACTCCCAGGTAAAGAATACCAGGTTGAATAACGTAACCTTCTTCAGGAATAATTATTTCCTCAATTGTATTGTGTTGTTTCGCGTCTAAGGTTCGATTTTTATAGACGGCCATAAATTTGCTGAGGTGTACATCGTATGAATTGGTACCCAAGCAATCTTTGCGAAAAGGCTCAATCACGATATTGCCATCCCCAATGGCTTCCAGTATTTTTTTGTCAGATAGTATCATGTGGCAAAATTAGGAAGGTTATCGAAAAAGGGGCGTATTGAGGGAAGTATTTTGCAAGTATTTTCTAAGCTTTTTTTACCTTCGCTCACTGGATCTTTGATACATACCCCTGCTTCCTTTTACGAAAAACAAAAATCCTTAGTAACAACAAAAAATTAACTTGGGCTACTGCCCTCATTTAGTTAAAGTTAAACGACTTAAGGAGAGTACTTTAGCTAAATGAGGGAGCGTCTAGTGGCCCATATTATTTTTTGTGTAATACTTAACAAACCATGCCTTTATACAGTCAAAAAAAACTATCGAATCAAGCCGAAATTGGACTCTGGAAGATTGAAGAACAGGAGGTTTTCTTCCTTGAGCAATTATCGCTAAGTAAAGAGGAAGAACGCTACATTGCGGCAATCAAAGGGCATAGGAGGCTGGAATGGCTAGCCAGCCGATTGTTACTTCATAAAATGACTGGACGAAAAAAGCGAGGTGCCTGCATTAAGGATGAACACGGGAAACCCTTTCTGGTCGATTCCTTATACGACATATCGATTAGTCACTCGCGAGAACTGGCAGCTGTCATTGCTGCTCCTCAATCTGTAGGGATTGACATTCAAAAAGTAGTGGATAAAATAGAACGCATTGCACACAAATACATGCGCGATGAAGAAATGGATAGCCTAAAGCCAGAAACAAGATTGGAACACCTTCATGTCTACTGGGGAGCTAAAGAAGCGCTTTATAAAGCTTATGGCCGTCGCCAATTAGACTTTAAACAACATATCTTCATCAATCCATTCGACTACGATGTTACTAATGGCTCCTTCAATGGTTATACTAAGAAAGGAGAGGAGTACATGGCTTTCAACTTGAATTATGAAATTGTGGAAGAGGATTATGTTTTGGTATATGGAACGGAAGAGACACTTTTACTTGCTTAGTACAGTTGGATTTAGTATTTAAAAATAAAAAGGATTTATATGAAATTTATTTCGGGTATGCTTACTGGCATTTTACTTAGCACCATATTTTTTATTTGGTATGCTAAGAAAAACTTGGTTTCCGATAACAACACTTCGACTGAGCAAGTTGTTGCTGCAACAGTGACTGACGAAAATGGTTTTGAAACCTTTTATGAGCGCTTCCATAGCGATAGCCTTTTTCAAATCACTCATATCACTTTCCCTCTTGAAGGTGTTCCACGACTGGATAGCCTCGGGCGTTATCCTGAAGGTTTTCGCTGGCAGGAGGAGAGTTGGTTACTCCACCAACCTTTCAATATCAAAGATTCCAGCTTTGTACAAAACTTTATTCCACTGACCAAAGGAATGGTTGTAGAAGAGATCCGAGATGTAAATGGTATGTTTTCTATGCAACGACGTTTTGCACTAATTGGAGAGGAATGGCAGCTGATTTATTATGCTGCAATGAATCAGATTAGACAGGAAGAAGAGGAAGATTAAGGTTTTATTTAGGGTTTGCTCTTTTGAGACAAAGAGCAAACCCCAAACAAATTTTAATAAATTTTTCGACTTACTAAGAACTTCTTCACATAGTCCCCTACTCCATCTTCCAGAGAGTAGAACTTAGGCTTATACCCTGCCACCTTTCTCAACTTACTAATATCTGCTTCCGTAAAATACTGATAATTCTTTCGAATATCTTTTGGTGTATCAATGTAGCTAATCTCCGGTTCGAGTCCCAAAGCCTTGAAGGTGTTTTTAGCTAAGTCATTAAATGTCCTTGCCTTCCCTGTCCCGACATTGTAAATCCCACTAGCCTTTTTAGTATTCTTGTAAAAATGAAACAATACTTTTACAATATCTTTTACATAAATAAAATCTCGAGCTTGCTCTCCATTAGCAATTCCTTTTTTATGAGATTTGAACAACTTCATTTCGCCGGAGCTCCTGATTTGATCGGCAGTGTGAAAGACTACAGATGCCATTCTTTTTTTATGGTATTCGTTTGGCCCGTAGACATTGAAGAATTTCAAACCTGCCCAAAAGGGAGGAGCCGTTTTTTGTTTTAGTGCCCAGAGGTCAAATTGATGCTTAGATTTCGCATAAGCATTTAGTGGTTCTAGGTTCTTGAGTCCTTTATGGTCATCACTATAACCTTTGCTGCCATCTCCATAAGTCGCTGCACTAGAAGCGTAGACCAAAGGGACATTATGCTGCGCACAAATATTCCAGATGTCTTTAGAATACTGGAGATTCAGTTTATCGAAAGTTGCCTTATCGTTAGAAGTGGTATCTGTTCGAGCGCCGAGATGAAAAACAAATGAAATCTGAGAGGCAATATTCTCAAAAGTTTCGAGGAAAATACTACGGTGTACCCATTCTCGGATGAATTTTTTATTGAGGTTGACTTCCTTGTGGTCTTTGTAGAAATCATCTACTACGAGGATGTCGGTGTTATGTCCTTTTTCGTTAAGGTGAGTAACGAGGGAAGAGCCGATGAATCCAAGGGCGCCGGTTATTACGATCATGGGATTTTTATTTTTGATTTATTAGAAGTATTAGAGTTTATGCTGAAATTTTTTGTATAAGAATCAAATAGATGTTTTCTAGTCAGAACGAAGCTCTTTTTGGAGTTCGTAGCCTTAGCTACGGGGGAGAAAAAAGCTGAAGTGCTGGCTAAAAATAGCATTTGAGGACATACAAATCATTTTGGAATAAACTCTATTACACACAAAATAATTTAACATTCTTTACAATAGAAGTTTCGCTAAAGCATTTTCCCTTAGGTCGTTAAGATTTAGCTAAGAACTTCTAAAATGTCACGCTAATCTTTTGTTGTTGCTAACTGCTTAACACCTCATGCTAGTGCTTGAATAATTACGGTTTTCTTTTCCTAATGTTCTACAAAAGTACTAAAAGGTGAGGATAAAGGAGCTTCTCAGGCAACCAAATCCATGCACCTTGCATAAGTGTTTATTGAGAACAAGAGTTGTCCTAAAGCAACTTATTAACCAAATACCAAAATATATACAGCAATGCGTTATTTTCTACCCTTAATTCTATGCTTCCTTTCTCTGCACCTTTGCAGCCAAGACTACCAATTACCTGCAAACGAGGATCTTCTTATAGAGACTTGTAGCGGAACCCTCTATGATTCCGGCGGACCCGATGGAGATTACGCAAGTGGCAGACAACTTTCAAAGCTTCATTGATATGCTCGTCGAATACGACGGCTAAACTGTTGTGTGATGGTCCTTGGTATATCATCAGCGATAG
>JAVCKV010600805.1:0-76534 GCA_032274145.1 Herpochondria borealis
ACCTACCAGAAGCGCCTGAGCAAGAAGCACCTAAGCAAGAAGCACCTAAGCAAGAAGCGCCTGAGCAAGAAGCGCCTGAACAAGAAGCGCCTGAGCAAGAAGCACCTGAGCAAGAAGCACCTAAGCAAGAAGCGCCTGAGCAAGAAGCGCCTGAGCAAGAAGCACCTGAGCAAGAAGCACCTAAGCAAGAAGCGCCTGAGCAAGAAGCACCTAAGCAAGAGCCAGAGCTTACAAATCCTCAAGCTCCAATACAAAATGACATGCTTGTTGAAACACCAACAGGTAATTGTGTTGTTGACGAGACTTCAAAATTAATGCTTGAGGCTGTCAATAAAGTTCGTGCTCGTGGCAGCGATTGCGGTACGGCTGGATATTTTCCGCCAACTACAAGTCTATCAATCAATTGTGAGTTGACTTATTCAGCACAAGCTCATGCCGATGATATGGCGATGAATGACTATTTTGAACATAATAGTCTTAATGGTGATACTCCTTTTGACCGTATGGAAGCGGCAGGATTTGATGGAAATGCTGCTGGTGAAAATATTGCTGTAGGTCAGGCGAGTGTTGATGCTGTGGTTGAAGATTGGCTCACGAGTGATGGGCATTGTAGTAATATGATGGAACCACGATATGAAGAACTCGGCACTGGGTTAAGTATTCAAAAGACGACGCACACAGGTGGTTATGTAAGTCAGTGGCGTTATTGGGTACAAAACTTCGGCAGAATATGAGAATAGATTCTGCATCTTAGGCTTGAGTTTCTCAACAGATTCGCTATGATTTTACACAGTTCATTTGAATGTTTGTTAAATATGCATTGTATTGAATTGAATTGTATTGAATTGTATTGTATTGAATGGGATGAACTCATGCCTGGAGGTGACGAATTAACGTAAAATCTGACTTGATATCAGACTCAGCGCTGAACGAAGTTATTCCAATTGAAAGCATTCGTGTGATCGTTGAAAATACCTGGGTGTGGACGAATGAGCATTTACTCACTTTTAGTGTTGCTGCTCAACTGATTGCTATTATGGCAGCGTTTGTGCCAGCAGCATTATTTGGTCCTCGCTTAAAAAAACTTCTTGATCAGCAAGTCATGGCACGAGTGCCAAAAGGCACTTTGCGTAGCTTAGTCCAAGCCGCTGGTATTTTAGCAATTCCCATCGCACTCTATGTATGTCTCACAATTTTAAAAATTGGTTTTGGGAGTGCTGGGGTTGGTATTGCATGGATTGGTGCTGCTATTGCACTCATGAATGCATGGATTCTGGTTCGACTGGTCACTCTTGTGATTAAGTCACCATTCTGGTCAAGATTTGCATTTTTTATCGCCTGGCCTCTGGCAGCATTAGATGCTTTTGGTGCGCTCACGCCTGTCATTGCAGAATTACAAGCATTGGCTATTCCTCTTGGTGAAGATCAAAAGGGACAGCCTATCCAATTTACGTTGCTTGATTTGCTCAGAACACTCATGTATTTTGGATTTTTATTTTGGGCTGCTACTATTATTTCTAATGTTGCTCAACAGCAACTGAATAAAATTGATGAATTAAGTCCCTCTCTTAAAGCATTGATTGGTAAGCTTCTGAACGTTATTTTGCCTATAATTGCTCTTCTCATCGCTTTACAAATCGTTGGTTTTAATCTTGCAACTCTTGCTGTGTTTAGTGGTGCTGTTGGTCTTGGTATTGGTCTTGGGTTACAAAGAATTGTTGCCAATTTTGTTGCAGGCTTTACCTTGATCGCTGATAAATCGATTAAGCCAAATGATACGATTGAAATAGATGGTGTGATGGGCTGGGTCACTGCAATGCAGGCAAGATATGTTGCTTTGCGAACGAGAGATGGAACAGAGTTATTAATTCCTAATGATCGTTTTATGAGCGAAGGTTTGGTAAACTGGTCTCGTTCAGACCATGTTGTGCGTCAGCACGCAGCTTTTGGTATTACGTATAATGCTCAGGATCTTAAAGTAGTGCAACAATTAGTTGTTGAGAGCTTATCAGCAATTACAAGAGTTGTTACTCAACCAAAGCCAATATGTAATCTGACTGGCTTTGGTGACAGCTCGGTTAATTTTGATTTGTGTTACTGGATAGAAGATCCACAAAATGGGTTATCCAATGTGAAAAGTGATGTGCTTTTAGCGGTATGGGATGTTCTTCGGCATAATAATATTGAAATTCCATTCCCGCAACGAGATTTGCATATTAAATCATGGCCTAACTCATTAAGCACAAGCATTGAATCTCTCCCCCAGCAGTAATTTAAAGTGTGCTAGATTGTGAAGATGGCGTAATTTTTTGACTGCTTGATACTGAATAATAAGGTGTATTAAAATTAATAGTGTTGGGGAACTGTAAAGAATTCCGTGTTTGTTCTGCAAAATATAATATATTTTGTTGAACAACAAAAGCAGCACGATTAATATTTGTTGTATTCATGACAACAGAGGTAAATTCAATCTGGGTAATATCAATGCCTGATGTTCCTGAGGCTTTTCCATAGATCACATATGGATCAGTACTCATAAGGGGTTCTTGATTGGCAAGGGTTGTACAGTTTGAATCTTTAAATGTATAAATTGATGTAATACGGTGGCTGACTGAAAATGTTATTTCAACAATCTGTTGTTGTGTGCAGCGTGTTTGCCATAGCGTGCTTTGGAGGGCTTGAATTTGAGTTCGGCTGAAGTTATCTAGGGTGACGCCATCAGCAACGTTTGTTTGATCAACGCTATTGCCAGTACTATTGACTTTAAATTGAACGGGATCAGAGGCACCATCACTACCGCAGCCTGAAAGTATGAATGCTAAAAGAGCAAGTGTAAGTGGCGTTGCGTTATTCATGTGTTTCATTTCCTTTCGTTATTCTTTCATTATTTACCATTAGAGTATGAGTATAGAGTATGATTTTGAAACAACATTGAAAATGTTATTTTGCCTATACTCTCATTGCTCTTCTCATCGCTTTACAAATCGTTGGTTTTAATCTTGCAACTTTTGCTGTTTTTAGTGGTGTACTCGGTATTGGCCTTGGTTTGCAAAGAATTGTTGCCAATTTTGTTGCAGGATTTGCCTTGATCGCTCATAAGTCGATTACGCTAAATGATACGATTGAAATAGATGGTGTGATTCATTTAGCCCGAGCATTGAATGTCTCCCCCAGTAGTGATTTAAAGTGTGCTAGATTGTGAAGACGGCGTAATTTTTTGACTGCTTGATACTGAATAATAAGGTGTATTAAAATGAATAGTGTTGGGGAACTGTAAAGAATTCCGTGTTTGTTCTGCAAAATATAATATATTGTGTTGAACAACAAAAGCAGCACGATTAATATTTGTTGTATTCATGACAACAGAGGTAAATTCAATCTGAGTAATATCAATGCCTGATGTTCCTATGGCTTTTCCATGGATCACATAAGGATCAGTACTCATAAGGGGTTCTTGATTGGCAAGGGTTGTACAGTTTGAATCTTTAAATGTATAAATTGATGTAATACGGTGGCTGACTGAAAATGTTATTTCAACAATCTGTTGTTGTGTGCAGCGTGTTTGCCATAGCGTGCTTTGGAGGGCTTGAATTTGAGTTCGGCTGAAGTTATCTAGGGTGACGCCATCAGCAATGTTTGTTTGATCGATGTTATTGTCAGTACTATTGACTTTCAATACAACAGGATTAGAGGCATAATCACTACCGCAGGCTGATAGCATAAATGCTACAAGACAAAGTATACATTGAGTTTTTTTATTCATGTGATTCATTCCACGTCCTCTCGTTATTCATTATGATGTAGTATTTTACCTCCTTATTTAAGTGTTAAGCTTCATGAATGAGTGGTTTTTATGTAGTTTTATGTATCATGCTGGAGTCTTATATTACGTTATCTTTCAGCACATAATAATGTACACTATGCCCAAAGCGTTTGAGATTGAGGCATGGCTGGCGCCTTCCTTTTAACGCTTTGGGTATAGAAACAGAAAAAGGCTTTCAATCTTTTCACACGACCGATAACGATTGGCTCAGTATTAATTTCTCAGATAAAAGTTCTTTGCATTAAGAGTATCAAGGGAAATAATCGGGTACCAATAAATTGGCGTATTCATCCAGTCTTTCGCTCTCATAATGAGTGGAGCTGAGATATGATTCACAGCAAAAGCAATGCTGATTAGACCAATTGGTTTTGGTGTTAAGGACGTCATCTGTGAATAGAGTTTTTGTGTTCCCTCAGGGTAGAGGTAACAGATTAAAATGCTATGAGCTGGCACATTCATGTGTATGGTATTTTTTCTGATAATTTGGATAGTGTCTGGATAGTATTGAAATAATCGGCCAATTGAGTAGAGGCAACGGCTAAAAAACCAAGGGATAAAAGCAGCTTCATAGCAAATGAGAGCACCTTGATTATGTCGTGCCAGAAAAAATGCAAGCCCACCCCAACCGCTTCCAGCAATGACAATATTTGGCGGTTGTTGAAGGCTGTGTGTATTGAGTAGCTGTTGTGTGACAGTGTTGAGAAGATGTAAGCAGCTTTTCCTCATGAGCGTATTGCTTGGTGTTGGTGTTATCCCTAATTGGCATGTTGACCATAGTATATTAATGGTAATAATAATAAAAAAAAATAATGCAAAAAAAGTCATCATGATTTAAAAATCCTGTGGGTCTATTTCAAAGCCCCAGCGAACTTTTTTTGCATTGACCAAGGATGCTATCTGGTGATAACACTGTCGTACAAGCTGATGAAGTATTTTACGATCTGACCCTTGAAGTAATAAATGGTATCGATGCATGCCAGCTCGACGTTCCATTGTTGCATTCACGGGGCCAAGAATCTGTATCTGGTCTTTATCAGCTGGGCAGGGGACACACAATACCTTAAGTTGTTCGAGACAGGTCAAGCGGGCATCAACTAAAAAAGCGCGTGATATTGAGCTCTGAGTTGACTCAGAGCGAAGTAATATATGATAAGAATATGGCGGTAATCCAGCAGCTTCTCGTTGTGATAGCAAGTATTGAGTTGTTTGAAGGTAGTTTTGTGCAATCCAGTGTTGGAAAATAGGATGCTGAGGTTGGTATGTTTGGACAATAACTTTTCCTACAAGTGTTCCTCGACCAGCACGGCCAGTGACTTGTGCTAAAAGTTGGCTCGTGCGTTCTTCTGCTCTGAAGTCACTACTAAAGAGGCCGCCATCCATATCAAGCATGACGACAAGGTGAACTCCGAGAAAATCATGCCCTTTTGATAACATTTGCGTACCGAGCAGCACCATTGGTTTGCCGGTATGAATGGTGTCAAGACACTTTTGAAATGTTGTTTGATTTGGCATCGTGTCACGATCAACTCGAACAATAGGAACATCAAACTGTGATGTGAGTGTTTCCTCTACTCGTTCGGTGCCTTTGCCATGAGGGTTTAAATGGATAGAGGCACACATTGGGCAATCGTTTGGTATACGATTATGATATTCACAATGGTGACAAATAAGTTTTCCAGATTGCCGATGCATGGTTAATTTTGCATCGCACCGTGGGCAGTTGGCGACCCAGCCACAATCATTACAAATAATTGCCGGTGCAAATCCGCGGCGATTGAGAAAGATTAAAACTTGGTGCCCTTCATTGAGCACTTCTTGGATTCGTTCAAGCGCTGAGTTCGCAATACCTTGTGTCGTCGCTTCTCTTCGTAAGTCAATTAAGGCAAGTTTTGGCATGCTGACACCGGTTGCTCGTTGGTAAAGCATGTGTTGATGATAGCTTTTTTGTTTGACATTATAAAGCATTTCTAAGCTTGGCGTTGCTGATCCCATGACAACACTGATATTAAGCCAGCTGCCTCTGCGTAAAGCAATGTCTCTTGCTGAGTAGCGCATTCCATCTTGTTGTTTGTAGGATTGATCATGTTCTTCATCAAGAATAATTAAGCCTAATCTTGGCAGAGAAACAAAGACAGCAGATCTGGTACCTATAATGATATCAGCATCGCCGGTACTCGCACTCATCCATTGCTGAGTTCGATCAGTGTCTTGTTGTTGGCTATGAAGAATTGCAATGCGAGCATTAAATCGTTGACTAAAGCGCGCGAGCGTTTGTGGGGTGAGTCCAATCTCTGGAACAAGAAGTAAGACTTGATGGTCTTGCTGGAGTGCTTTAAGAATAAGGCTCATGTAAATTTCAGTTTTGCCGCTGCCTGTGACTCCAAAAACAAGGTGAAAGCCGACTGTGGCATTGATGTCGGTGACTGTATTACTTTGTTCTTTTGTGAGTTTTGGTGGTATTTCAGTGAGCCACTGTTGCTGAGTTTGAGTCTTTTCTTGCGGTTTTACCTCATCGAGCTGTCGTTGTATATAGCCTTTTTTTTCTAAAGATTCTAGCGTTGAGGTTTTAATTTGAAAAGTCTTTAATAAAGCGATACTGACTTGTTCATGTGCTGCAAAAAGCTGTAAAGCTTTTATTTTTGGTTTAGATTGTGTGTGTAAGTCCTCTTTAATAATGACTTTTCCCAAGAGGGTGAGTGACCATTGAAAATTGTGAAATCGCGCTAAAGATTTACCTTGTCGTAATGCTGTGGGAACCATGGTGGCGATAGTTTCACCAATCGGGAATAAATAGTAGGTGCTACACCAATGTGCAAGACGAAGTAGGTCTTGTTGTAGAAGTGGTGATTGATCGACAAAGCGAAAAATCGGCTTAATTTTTTTTTCATCATAGGTTGCACTTTGAGAAGTTTCTACAATAAAACCAATCATTTTACGTGAGCGAAAGGGGACTTCTACTCGCAGCCCAATGAGTTGTGCAGGTTGTTGGGATGGGAGACGATAGTCAAAAAGAAGATAAAGTGGAACTGGGAGTGCAATTCTTGCAAATCGTTGTGATACCGATTGCTCTGAATGGTAAGTTGAGGGTGAGTCCAATTTTTTTTGACAGTGATTTCGTTGATTCATACGCTTAGCATAGCCGGAATAGCCCTCGCCTGAAAGAGGTAAAAGTGATTCATTGAAAAAAAATTAAAATAAAAACGTTTGACTGGCTTGAAAAAAAAATGATTGCCCCGATACTTTATAATAGGGAACGCTGAAAAGGTTTCTTAGCAGCGGATACACCGCTCAGTGAGCGAGTGTTCGCTATTTTGGATAAATGCTTCTAGGAGGTTTATTATGAATACTTTAAAATTAGGTCCACTGTATAGACGTTCTGTTGGTTTTGATCACTTTGCAGATTTGCTGGAGTCTATTTCTTCGGCCTCAGAGGATACGACTCAAAACTACCCACCCTACGATATCGAGAAATATGATGAGGAACGCTACGGTATTACGATGGCTGTTGCAGGTTTTTCAATTGAAGATCTTGATATTGTGCAAGAGAAGAACGAATTAACGATTAAAGGCAGCGTGCCTAAAAAACAGAGCAAAAGTTCAACATTCTTGCATCGAGGCATCGCCCGACGTGATTTTGCACAACGTTTTAGATTGGCAGATCATGTGGAGGTTGGTACTGCTACTGTTGAGAATGGCTTGCTCTGTATTGCGCTTAAAAGAGAGATTCCAGAAGCTGCAAAGCCTCGGAAAATTACGATTGAAAAGCAAGGGGCTACAAGTAATGAAGATACTTTAAGCCGTATTGCTGGTTAAGGGAAGCCCATCAGGTGGCTTGCCGCATTGAAGTTTAAAATCTGTGTCAACGCGGTAAGCCTTAAAGCTTATTTTCAGATTGCTTGGCTGGTTATTCTGTTTTGTATTACTGTAATACAAAACATTATTTTGTAATTTATGAACGGCGTATTTTTCTATATATTGGCGGTTAGGCGTTGCAGGCTGCCATGTTTGATTGTGGTCAGAAAGCTGCACAGTGGTTGTGGTATATGTAGCATTTTTGTGGCTCCACGTCCCTGTTTTAACTTGATGGAAGATTTCTTTTGTATGAGAACATTTTTTAAAGGTGATTTCAAAAGTATTATCGGCATTGCGGTTACTCACCCACATTAATTGCTCATTTTCAAGAGTTTGTTGGCCATACCAGCTTCCAATGAGGCCAGCTGTCGTTACTGATTCATATGATGGAATATGAGCGCATCCAAGACTAAAGCTGAGGCCAATAAGGGCATAGCATGGTTTGATGCGTTGTGTTGTCGTTAGTTTGTTTGCAATCATCTCTGCTCCGAAATAGTATTGAGTTTAGATTTGGATATAATTAATCTTATGGTTTTGATTTTTGTGAATAACACAGTCTGCACATGCTTTGCTTGGAAGGATATGCTGTTTTAAGTTCATTAAATTGATAGTATCCCAAATCTGAGTGGCAATCATCGTTGCTTCTTCGTCTGTTAATTGTACAAAACGCTCAAAATAAGCCCCTGGTTGGCGAAATGCTTGGTTTCGAAAGGTTAAAAAACGTTGTATAAACCAAGCTTTAATATGGTGTTCTTCTGCATCAAAATAAAGGCGGTAATCAAGTGGAAAGCGATTATCTTGTAGTACATTAACGCCTTCAAGGATTAAAAGAGTCGGTCTTTGAATGCTTTGAAATGCTTTAGGTAGAATAGTATAGGCTATATGGTCATAAGTTGGGATCGAAAGAATAGGTTTATTGTCTTTAATGTCCTGCACAAATGAATCGATTATTTTTTGATCATAGCTTTCGGGGAAGCCTTTACGATTGAGGAGGTGCTCTTTCTCAAGTTGATGATTTGGCTTGAGAAAGTTATCGCTGGTGATTAATTCTACATGCTGTTGTTCTCGGCGAAAGAGTGCTGTCAGCAGTCGGGCTCCTGTGCTTTTGCCGACTGCCACACTGCCACTGATGCCAAGGATAAACAGTGATTGTTGCGGTTGTGCTACTTGCATTTGACGAAATTGATTTAAAATAATATGTGCAAGAGGTGAGTAAAATTGCTGAATGTCTTGTTCTGCGAGTATCTCGTTGGTGCCTGCTAATCGTTTGAGCAAGTCAATTGTTGAGCGATTGAGGGGGCGGTTGTGTACGCTTGAGCCAAAGCGTGCAAACCATTCTTTTCTTTTATATTTTATCAAGTGACTCATCGCTCAAATGCCCTTTATTTCTTTATACCCAGCATACTTGAGATTGAGGTGTAATTGAGCATCTCAATCTCAAACGCTTTGGGTATATTACTGTATCTTTTGATGAAGCTCAATTGTTTGCAGGCTGTTGTTTTGTGCTTAGGGTGAGAAATCAGTGAAGATTTTTTTTAGAGGTGGTATTATTTTTACTTACTCAAACAGTGAGTGATCAAACATGAGGTCGTCTTCTATGGGTCAAGATTTAAGTCTTCTAGTGGCAAACTTACCAAAATTTCCTGGAGTTTACCGCATGTTTGATGATGCGGGGCAATTACTTTACGTTGGCAAAGCAAAAAGCCTGAGGGTGAGGGTAGGATCGTATTTTAGGCAGCAAGATCAATCAGTGAAGACGCGACATCTTGTGGCACGAATTCATGATATTCAGGTAACAGTGACTGCTTCTGAGACTGAGGCGTTGTTATTAGAACAAACATTAATCAAGCGTTATTACCCACCTTATAATATATTATTAAGAGATGATAAATCATACCCCTATATTTATATGAGTCAGCACGAGTTCCCTCGTATTGGCCGATTGCGTGGTCGTCGACGAAAAAAAGGGTCGAGTAGAGTATTTGGGCCTTTCCCAAATGGAAATGCCGTGCGCTTTAGTTTGAACGTATTACAGAAAGCATTCCAAGTCAGGCAATGCCAAGATTCCTATTTTAGGAATCGGTCTAGACCATGTTTAGAGTATCAAATTAAGAGGTGCTCGGCTCCATGTGTTGGGTTGATTTCAAAAGAAGAGTATCAGCAATCTATTCACGATACAGTTCAATTTCTTGAAGGAAAATCAAGTGAACTTATGGATGATCTTGTTGATCGAATGGAAAGAGCATCACGTCAACTTGAGTACGAACAAGCTGCGAAAATTCGTGATCAAGTCGCCATGTTGCGCCAAGTGCAAGAGGTGCAACACATGGATACCGCAACAGGTAATATTGATTTATTTGCAGTATGCCAAGACTTCCAACACATTTGTGTACAAACTATAGTGGTTCGGCATGGTCAGCTAATAGGTGGTGAAAGTCATTTTCAGAAATCTCAGATCGAGGTGAGCAATGAAGAAGTCTTAGAATCTTTTGTTGCTCAGTACTATTTAAATCAAATGGGTGGCACAGTAGCCTTACCTGATTCGGTTGCAACGAGTCATAAATTGCCTAATCCTGCTGGATTGGAGGTGTTGCTGACGGATCTGGTTCCAGGCGCAACGATCAAAATGCTCAAGCGAGCAATAGGACATAAGCAGGCATGGCTCAATATGGCTGTTCAAAATGCAGAGCAGGCTTTAAATACTCATAAGGTCACTCACTCCCGGCGAGAAGAGGCTTATACTCAATTGCGAGAATGGTTGTCCCCTTGCTTGCCGAGTCGATGCTTAAATCGGTTTGAGTGTTTTGATATTAGTCATACGCAGGGTGAAGCAACCAAGGCATCTTGTGTTGTATTTGATCAACAAGGTGCCCGAAAAGATCTTTATAGAAGATACAATATACAGTCTACCAGTGATGGTGACGATTACCTTGCGATGGCTGAGGTTGTTCAACGACGCTATTCTAAGCTTGATGATACATGTGAATGGCCTTGGCTTGTGGTGATAGATGGTGGTAAGGGGCAGCTTGGCCAGGCTGCCCGTGTGCTTAAATTGATCGCCATCACTCAATCAATTCCAGATATCGTACTTTTAAGCGTTGCTAAAGGTGTGACTCGTAAAGCAGGCTTTGAATCAATATTTCGTATAACGTCTCTTAATCAATGGTTTCAGTCTGAAAGTGAAGAGGTTTCAGCCTTTATAGAACAGCTACAAAAACCAGTACATGAGAGTGTTTTACGCCTTGTGCAAGAGATTCGTGATGAATCTCATAGATTTGCGATCATAGGTCATCGAAAAGCGCGTGATAAGTCCCGTACTCGCTCTTCGCTGGAAGATATTCCTGGCGTTGGCCCAAAGCGTCGCAGTGCCTTATTGAAATATTTTGGTGGCCTTCATGGGGTAAAGCGTGCGAGTATTGATGATTTAACCAAAGTGGTTGGTATTCAGCGCTCATTAGCTGAGGTTGTTTATAATAGCCTTCGTGGTGAGCACGTGTGTTAGGTCTTTGTTACGTGATGTTGGCATGGTCGTATTAAACCACATTATAAAGGAATGGAATGCGTGAATAAACATCAGTTTTGGAATATCCCAAACACAATTACTCTTACTCGCATGGCGCTTATTCCATTGTTGATCGTTATTCATCTTTGGCCAAGCGCTTGGCAAGGGTTGGTGAGTGCCTTGGTTTTTGGAATTGCTGCTTCAACAGATTGGATTGATGGCTATCTTGCCCGTAAATTAAATCTTACAACACCATTTGGTGCATTTTTAGATCCAGTCGCAGATAAACTTATGGTTGTGACAGCTTTAGTATTACAGGTTGAAATAATGGATACTTGGTGGTTTACCATTTTAGCAGTCGTTATTATTTGTCGTGAAGTGACAATCTCAGCATTGCGAGAGCTTATGGCTCAGCTTGGTGGTCAGCGTCGTGTCGCCGTTCAAATGCTGGGCAAAATTAAAACTGTGTTTCAAATGCTTGCCATTGGTTTGATGTTTTTATATTTTACTTGGACTCACTTATATTTATATTACGTCATAGTATTTTTATTTTTTATTGCAGTTGTATTGACGCTTTGGTCTATGTGTGTGTATTTAGTCGCTGCATGGCGTACCTTAAAGGATGTCTCTTTAGAGGAGTAGAGTTGGCATTGGCATGTTCACCATCGATACACTGTAAAATTTGACTTGGAGATTTTAAATATGAAGCCTTTAAAAGCAACGCAACATCAAGATATGGTATTACCTCAGCTTGCAGAAGCACACACACGTGCAAGTTCATTTTTACCTTCGAGCCAGCGACTTTCAAATATTACACCGAGCACGGCTAGCCCAGCGCCTCAATGTTTTCCACTAGGGCGTGGTGACTTGGCTAATGGCCTGAACAAGGCAACTTACGACCCTGCTTTGTTCGAGATCGATCTTGAGAGCGGTCATGATGCTTTACTGTTATCAACTCGTATGGATGTAGACACATTCCCTCAAGATATTCGAAGCTTCGAAAACCCTTTTGCTTCTGAGCCTTGTAGTGGTCTAGGTCAGTTTGATCCTTTGATCGAAGGTCTTGGTCAGGTGGATCACTTAGATCTGCAAGATCAAATTATTCTTTCTTATGTTAAAGAGGTTGATCGTTTACATAAAAAGCTTGGAATGCTCAATAAGACTGCTCGAACGGTGAGCGACGATAATCAAAATTTGATGACCACTATTAAAGACTTGAAAGTAGCTTCCCAAGCTCTTATTGCTCAATATAACCAATCAAAGGCTGCTCACCAAGCTTTGATGACTGCAAATCAAAATCTTGAGGCTAATATTCAATGCTTGAGTAACACCAATAATAGTTTGGTTGTTCAAAATTCACAGTTACGAGAAGAGATTTCACAGTTGAAAACAAGCGATTCTTAATCGTTAAACTTATCTCTACAGAGTCGCTGTCGCCAAAGAGGCGAGCGATGAGTAATCGAGGAAAAAATGTTCGAAAAAGCGCAGTTTACATGAGTAAATGCGCATTTTAAGCGCTTTTTTGACAACGATTGATCGAGTGCAGCCATTTCGCGCCAGCGACTACATACGTTTCATAAAATAGAGTAATGCTTCAGATGTTTTTTTGATTGCAAAACGATACCACATATTGTAAACTCCAGTGAGTTTGTATTTTAGCATTAAATAATTGGAGACTTTTAAACATGGTTACACCTCTCAATACAGTTCAAAATAAGCCATCTTCTTTTGAATCTTTACCATTAGCACATGATGCAGAATGTCTATCACCAAGCTTAAATAGCTTAGCACCGAGTTTCTATGACTTATCACCGAGTCCTTTTTTGAATAGTATCCTGATGGGTTCTCCGCGTATCCAGCCCTCGGCTCTTGCTGAATCTTTGAGAGATCCTGCACATTCTTCTGGAAGTGTGTTTGGTAGCCCTCATGTAAATATAGACCCCCTCAATTTTTTGGCGCGCGCGTCGAGTGAGGAGGCCTTTTATTTAGGCAGCCCTAAGGTTCCCCCTTTTATGCCTCTGGATAGTGAGCTTGCTGATGGTCAAAAACGCTCAGGAGATCAGTTGCCTATGCCAAAAACTAAAAAGCTAAAAATGAAAGCGATGAATCAAAACAGCGCTGCCACTGATGAAGTAAAGGATAAAAGAATAGCCTCTTTAGAGAAAGAAAATGCCGAGCTTGTGAAAGAAACAAATGAGCTATCGGCCGCTGCCTGGCAAGTAATAGATGATCTGACGCCTATTACTAATGCTCTACGAGAGGGGCACAGGATTGCTGAGTCACATGTGCATGCCTTAGGAAGCATTTATGATCAGATATTAGAATTATTGCCTCCGCCTTTATTAGGTCAGCTAGCTTCTCAGCAGCCTATACCGCATGAGATTAACCAAAAGTTATTTCAAATAATAAGTGTAGGTTTAAAGCAGAGTGGTGATCAAGCAAAGGCACAAGCCGATCTTTTGTGGAAAGCACTAAACCTGAGGTCTGCTGAAACTCAAAATCAGGGGGAAGTCAATCGTTGATAGCGAGAAATAACTGCGCGCTGGCCGCATTTTTGGTCGTGAGTGATTCGATAAGGTCTTGACAAGTATCCTTATTCGACTACAATGATCGAGCGCAGCCATTTCGCTCCAGCGATTATGTAATGTACATTACAAAAGTAGTGTGGCGGGAATAGCTCAGTGGTAGAGCACAACCTTGCCAAGGTTGGGGTCGCGAGTTCGAATCTCGTTTCCCGCTCCATTTTTATATATAAAGCATGTTTTATTTTAAATTGCTTGAATAATTATCTTGACAATGGTTTATAAAGTTGTAAAATACTCACACGATGCGGGAATAGCTCAGTGGTAGAGCACAACCTTGCCAAGGTTGGGGTCGCGAGTTCGAATCTCGTTTCCCGCTCCATGTTTGTTCTTATGTTTGTTTTTTGGCGGGGTGGCAGATAGGTTATGCAGCGGATTGCAAATCCGTCTAGGCCGGTTCGATTCCGACCCTCGCCTCCATCACTTGCCTGGGTGGTGAAATTGGTAGACACAAGGGACTTAAAATCCCTCGGGGTAAAACCCGTGCCGGTTCGAGTCCGGCCCTAGGTACCATTTTGTAAAAAATCCTCCTTTATTGGGGGTTTTTTTATTTGTTTTAAATAAATGTTGTAGTGATAGCCTGCGAGCGAATGATTCTCTGAAGATAAGAGAGTACATTTGAATTGAGGAGCTCAATATGAAGACTTTCAAATCTATTCAAGCTTCAATATTTCGTTACTTTGAAACAAGAATTGATCCATTTCCTGCTGAAGAACCAACAATGCCACCGCAAGGGTTATGGGCATTTTTTCGATATTACACCAGAGGCAGTGAAAAACAGCTTGCATTAATGGCCTGTTTATCGATTATTGGTGCCTTAGGCGAGGTTGGTCTTTATGGTGCTTTAGGCAGTCTTGTTGACTGGATGGTGGTGTCTGATCCTTCAACATTTTTCACAGATTATCGTGTTGAACTTTTCTGGCTCGGTGTTATTTTGCTCATTTTTTTACCGTGTATTTGTATTCTTGATGCTTTAAATACTCACCAAGCTGTTTTGGGTAATTTACCAATGCGTATTCGTTGGCTAGGGCACCGGTACTTGCTGAAACAAAGTATGCAATTTTATGCTGAGGATTTTGCAGGAAGAATTGCCACAAAGGTGATGCAAACAGCGCTTTCGCTTCGTGATTGTACTGTGAAGTTCTGCCATGTCATGTTTTATATTTCTGTTTATTTTATTGCTGCTTTACTTTTGTTGGCGAGTGCGGATTGGCGGCTTGGTTTACCTATATTCGTATGGTTATTAAGCTATGTGGGCATTCTTGTGTATTTTTTGCCTCGTATGAAAGCGGTATCCGAGGCACAAGCAGAGGCGAGGTCGATGATGACCGGTCGAGTAGTTGATGCCTATTCAAATATGATGACTGTGAAGCTTTTCTCGTATACAGATCGCGAAACAGAGTATGCTAAGGCTTCAATGAAGCCATTTTTAGAGTCTGTTCATCAACAAATGAGACTCGCGACAGCAATGCATATTGCTGTGCAGTCTTCTGTTTATATTGCTTTATTTTTTGTTTGTGCAATGAGTATTTTTTTATGGTCTCAAGACGCTGTTAAAACAAGTATGATTACAGTAGCGATGATGGTGACTATGCGCTTAAATGGTTTATCTCATTGGGTGATGTGGGAAGCGAATATGTTCTTTGAGCATTTAGGCACAGTGACCGATGGCCAAAAAACAATAGCGAACCCGCTCGCAGTGACAGACCAAGATCAAGCGACCCAATTAGCAGTGACTCAAGGGCATATTGAATTTCGCAATGTGTATTTTAATTATGGTCATTTGCGCGATGGTAAAAGAGTAGGCGTTTTTAACGATTTCAATGTGCAGATTCAACCAGGAGAGAAAATTGGCATTGTTGGCCGGTCTGGTGCTGGGAAATCAACATTGGTGAATCTATTGCTGCGCTTTTATGATGTAGAATCAGGCCAAATTTTGATTGATGGTCATACGATAGATCAATTAACACAAGAAAGTGTGCGATCTCAAATAGGTGTTGTGACCCAAGATACAGCACTTTTGCATCGCTCAATTAGAGATAATATTCTGTATGGCCGGCCTGAGGCTACGGAATTAGAGCTTCTAGAGGCGATTGAAAAATCTCACGCTGCTCGCTTTATTCATGATCTAACTGACCAAGCTGGCGTTCAAGGGTTAGATGCATTGGTTGGTGAGCGAGGCGTCAAACTGTCTGGTGGCCAGCGTCAGCGTATTGCGATTGCTCGAGTACTTCTTAAAAATGCACCAATTCTTATTTTAGATGAAGCGACTTCAGCACTTGATTCTGAAGTAGAGCAAGCCATTCAAGACAGTCTTGCTGTGTTAATGGAAGGTAAAACAGTGATTGCCATTGCGCATCGATTATCGACTCTTGCTGCATTGGATCGGTTGATTGTGATTGATCATGGTCAAATTGTCGAAGAAGGTACTCACGACGAGCTTTTGCGCATGAATGGGATTTATACTCAGCTTTGGTCTCATCAAACGGGTGTTTTTAGATCAGGTAAACACAATCATGATTAATAATATCATGAGATGGCTTGAGTCGCAGTGGTATAACACTACATTTTCAGTGTGGCATATTGTAACTTGGCCTTTTGAACAGCTTTTTCGAGGGCTCTCGTACGCAAAACGAGTCCGTGATCGAGCGCAAGCAACTGGTCCTTGTGTGCCTGTGATTATTGTTGGCAATATACATGTTGGTGGTATGGGGAAATCACCAGTTGTGCAGGCATTAGCACTGGCGATTGCTCAACGTCAAAAATCAGTGGGTGTGTTGTTGCGCGGTTATAAAGCGAAAGGCACCCATCAAGACTGGCCGATGCAGGTTTTTCCTGAAACTTCTCCTGATCAAGTCGGTGATGAGCCAGTGATGCATAGTCAAGCGTTTCAGCAGTATGCTGATCGTTTGGCTGTTAAAATAATAACAGTTGTTGACCCTGACCGTGTGCGCGGTGCTGCTTATTTACAAAAACTTGGTGTCGATATTATTATATGTGATGATGGTTTGCAACATTACCGCTTGCAGCGAGATTGTGAGATTGTTGTGATGAATGGAGCCAAGGGGACGGGGCGAAGTAATCTTTTGCCAACGGGGCCTTTGCGAGAGTCTCTCTCGAGATTACTGGAAGTTGATTTAATTATGAGTCCATGCGGTTTGACGGCTCAGCTTATGCAGCAAGTGCCTTTAGTTGAGCGTCATTTATGGCTCTATGAGCTTCATTTAGAGATGCCGCAGCCTGCTTGGTTGGGAGTAAAGCTACTGAAGAAGACTCACCTCTGTGGCAGTGAGCCTATCAAAGCTGTCGCAGGTATTGCTCATCCGGCTGATTTTTTTACAAGCCTAAGCACGCTTGGTTTTTTAGTTCATGAGTCTATTTTTGCTGATCATCATACGTATACGCTTGAGGACCTACAGCAACTCTCTCAAAGCGAGCTGCCGGTGGTGGTGACAGGTAAGGATGTCGTTAAGATTATTGCGTTACTTCAAGCATTGAATGTTCTTGATGCACAGTTTCGTATTGATACCCTTAAAGCGCGTGATTTACATATTTTAAATGTGTGCCAGCGGATCCATGTGTTACCCTATCAAGCAGTTTTAGAAGAGGCTGTGGTTGATCGAGTTTTACAGGTAGCACTGGAAAAATACCAACAAAGACGACAACAAATGGAGACATAAAGTGTTGGATAAAACATTACTTGATATTATTGTTTGCCCAAATTGTAAAGGCCCTTTGATCTATTCATATGGAGACCGAGAAAGTCAAGACCGAGAAAGTCAAGAGTTGAGCAATAAAGAGCCTGTTGATGTCCAGTCGAGCATGGATCGTCTTATCTGCCAAGCTGAAAAACTAGCATATCCAGTTCGAGATGGTATTCCCGTGTTACTTGTGGATGAAGCTCAACTCATCGAAACAGCTGATGAACCAAGAACAGAATAAGCTTTTAGCACCGCTGCATACATTTGCAATGCCTGCTCGGGCAGAGCGCTGGTTTGAGTTGACTCACCTTGATGATATTGCCGTCCTTGAATCTTGTTCTGATTTTAGTTGGCCAGACACTCAGATACTTGCTGGTGGAAGCAATAGTATTTTTGTAAGCCATATGAAATCAATTCTTCAGATTAATCTTAAAGGTCGATCGATTCAAAAAAAAACTGTTGCTGAGTGTTTCGTTATTGCCGCAGCTGGTGAATGCTGGGATGATTTTGTTGCCTGGACGCTATCAAATCAGTGTTTTGGTCTTGAAAACTTATCTCTTATTCCAGGCACTGTTGGCGCTGCTCCTATTCAAAATATTGGGGCATACGGCGTTGAGATTAGTGATTATGTTGATGCAATACAAGTGTATGACTACACCTGCCCAGAAAAAGGTTTTTTTTGGGTTATGGGTGAGCAGTGTGATTTTGGGTATCGTCACTCTCAATTTAAAGAACAGTGGTCTCATTATTTAATTATACACGTTCGTTTTCGATTATCTTGTACTCTTGTGCCAGTGCTTGAGTATGCTGGTTTGCATAGCTTAAGAGTAGGATCGCCTACAGCATTCCAGATACGTCAGCGTGTGATTACATTGAGACAATCAAAATTACCAAACCCTATACACATTGCGAATGCAGGCAGTTTTTTTAAAAACCCAACAGTTGACATGAATCAGCTTGATATTTTAAGACAAACAAATAAGACAATACCTGCATATCCAGTGCCATACTCAGACATTTTTGTTAAAATCCCTGCGGCGTGGTTGTTAGAGAGGCTTGGCTATAAAGGCTATTGGCAAGGTTGCTTTGGTTGCTATGAAAAACAACCTTTAGTGCTTGTGCATGATCAAACTCAAGTTGGATCGTTAGAAAAGAAATCAGCACAGTTTCTCGCTTTTGTTCAAGAGATTCAAAATCGAGTCTATAGCCACTTTCTGGTGAGATTAGAGATTGAGCCTCATATATTGTCAAGTGTAGAGAGTGATTTTAAAAGTGTGTGACCCTCTCGTAATATACAATTTTTTAAGGATGGCGTATGAATGATAAAAATCAATTAAAAATAAAACCTGACTGGGTTGTTGCTAGTCATAATCAAAAAAAATTAAAAGAACTGCAACTGTTACTTGAAGGTATGGCTCATTTAACAAGCTTTGCAGATTATGATATAGAAAGTCCTGTTGAAGATGGGTTAACTTTTGTTGAAAACGCTTTGATAAAGGCGAGAGTGGCTGCAAAAATAACTGGCTTACCAGCACTTGCAGATGATTCTGGCCTTGTTGTGCCGGTACTTGGTGGTGAGCCTGGGTTATATTCTGCCCGATATGCATTTGAAAATGCCACAGATCAACAGAATAATGAAGCATTAATTCAAGCCCTACAAAAAGCCAATATGTGCTATGCCACTGCTTATTATCATTGTACATTGGTGTTTGTGCTGCATGCGCTTGATCCGGATCCTCTCATTGCACAAGGTCGTTGGTATGGGCGCGTTTGTTGTGAGCCAAAAGGTGATCAGGGCTTTGGGTATGATCCGCTTTTTCTTGTGGCGCCAGAATATATCATGACTGCTGGGCAGTTATCGGCAGATATAAAAGCGACTCAAAGCCATCGAGGAATTGCAATGAGAGCATTTAAGAAATTGCTTTTTAACATGTTATCTGAAACGACAATAGAGCGATCGTAGGCTGTGACTCAAGCAGTATCTCAACGATCTATTGGTCTTTATATCCACTTTCCATGGTGTGTTCGAAAGTGTCCATACTGTGACTTTAATTCTCATGAAGTCAACCAAGAAGTAGATTATGACTTGTATCTTCAGGCTTTATTGCAAGATTTGGAGTTTGAACAGCATCTGTGGCAAGACGAGCGAGTACAGATAGAGTCTATTTTTATCGGTGGAGGGACGCCAAGTCTGGCTACAGGTGCCTTTTATCAAAGGCTTTTGCAAAAAGTAGCTGATGTATTTGATGTAAGCCCAAATATAGAAATTACACTAGAAGCAAACCCTGGTGCATTAGAATATGATAGATTCGATGCTTATTTAGAAGCAGGGATTAATCGGCTTTCTTTAGGTGTGCAAAGCTTTTCAGCTGCTCATTTAGATGGCCTTGGTCGAATACATAGTGCGAAGCAGGCTCTACAAGCATATTCTTCAGCCCGTACTGCTGGTTTTGAGCGAATTAATATTGATCTTATGTTTGGTTTAGAGGCACAATCGGTACAGCAAGGATTAGATGATCTTGCAACAGGGATTGCATTACAGCCAGAGCATATATCATGGTACCAACTGACGATTGAGCCTAATACCATCTTTTACTCTCAGCCTCCAAGGCTTGATATTGACAACAGCCATGAGCTTTGGGCGACAGGACGTGCATTATTATCTCAGCATGGATTTGAGCAATATGAAGTTTCAGCCTATGCAAAACCAGGTGAGCAATCTCGCCATAACAGGCTTTATTGGCGTTTTGGTGATTATGCTGCCATTGGGGCAGGTGCTCATGGAAAGATCACACAGCGCAGTGCAGATCAAGAGAAAAAACAAGTCTGGCGTTATAATAAAACACGCCTGCCTTCTCATTATATGGCACGAATGAATCGAATTCCGATGAGTCATGTGTCTGCTCAACATATTTTACCTCAGTTTCATCCTTTTACAGGCCAAAGCCATATGCTACAAGATAACGAGCTGCATATTGAATTTTTATTAAATAAGTTCAGGTTGGTTGAGCCAGTATATAAAGCTGAATATGAGTTTCATACGGGTCAAAAATGGTCTGATTTTACCATAAAATTGCTGCAATTAGAGTCTCTTGGTTATCTCACGGTGGGGGCGGATCTTGTGTCACTCACTGAGACAGGTTTTGCCTTTCTTGATGATGTAATAACTCGCCTTGAATAAAAATGAACTATTTGTTATGTCCTAGACTTATCCTTTGATACTCACGTATAATCTTGATTCGAAATTACTGTCTTTTATGATAAAGCTATTGAATTGGATGTAAGGAATCATCATGTGCGGAATTGTGGGTATTATTGCTCAAAGCTATGTTAATCAACATCTTTATGATGCATTAACTGTCCTTCAACACCGGGGACAGGACGCTGCTGGTATCGTAACCTGTGATGGCGTGAGGCTCAACCTTCGAAAAGATAATGGTATGGTCAGAGATGTTTTTCGTGTAGAGCAGATGGTTGGGTTAACAGGAAATATGGGCATAGGTCATGTTCGTTACCCAACTGCTGGAAGTTCAAGCTGTGCTGAAGCGCAGCCATTTTATGTGAACTCGCCTTTTGGTATTGCCTTGGCTCATAATGGTAATCTTACAAATACTGCTCAAGTAGCAGAGGATTTGTTTCGTGAAGACTTACGCCATATTAATACTGGTTCTGACTCTGAAGTACTTTTAAATGTATTTGCACATCAATTGCAACAACAAGCAAGTTTACACTTAACATCAGATGCTATTTTTGAAGCGATGAAAGGGGTCTATCAAAGAGTTCGTGGTGCATATGCTGCCGTTGCTTTGATCAGTGGCCGAGGTATTGTTGGTTTCCGTGATCCAAACGGTATTAGGCCACTTATTATTGGTCAAAAAGAAGTGAATGGAAGTATGGAGTACATGCTTGCCTCTGAGAGCGTTGCGCTCTCTGTTGGTGGTTTTACTGTACTTAGAGATGTAATGCCTGGTGAGGTAGTTTATATTACTGTTGAGGGTTGTTTACATTCATCTCAATGTGTACCGATGCAGAAATACACACCATGTATTTTTGAATACGTCTATTTGGCACGCCCAGATTCAATTATCGATGGAATTTCAGTGTATAAAGCGAGAATGCGTATGGGTGAGCGTCTTGCTGATAAAATTTTGAAAAAATGGCCTGAGCATAATATTGATGTTGTCATTCCAATACCAGATACGAGCCGTACAGCAGCAATGCAGCTTGCTCATGTGCTTGGGGTTAAATATCGAGAAGGCTTTATTAAAAACAGATATATAGGGCGAACGTTTATTATGCCAGGCCAGACTGAGCGGAAAAAGTCTGTTCGACAAAAATTGAACGCCATTGATCTTGAATTTAAAAATAAAAACGTGCTCCTTGTTGATGATTCAATCGTCCGCGGGACAACGTGCGAGCAAATTATTCAAATGGCTCGAGATGCTGGTGCCCAAAACGTTTATTTTGCTTCAGCAGCACCTCCAGTACGGTATCAAAATGTATACGGTATTGATATGCCAGCAAGAAAAGAGCTCATTGCCTTTGATCGCAAGGAGCACGAGATTGCCTCTCTTATTGGTGCGGATCGGTTGTTTTATCAAAATCTTGATGATTTGAAGCTTGCCACTTTCAAGGGCAGTCGAACGAAAGTGCGCGAATTTGATTGCTCGGTGTTTAATGGTGAATATGTGACTGGTGATATCACAGCTGAATACTTAGCGGCTATTGAAATTAGCCGCAGTGATGACTCCAAGGTATCAGTAAATCCAAAGCCCGCAGATCCATCACCCATTGATTTACACAACTACCGTTAAAAGCACCAGTGGCGAAAGAGGGTTTTATTGTCCCTTTTTATGCCAGCGATGATTCAACAAGTGCCAGCCTCATGTCCTGAGTCACATTATGTCCTGAGTCACATTGTGTTTCACCTTCTATCACGGGAGTAAGTGAGCTACTCCTGCTTTTTCTTCGCTTAATTCTTTTTCAGTCATGGACATTCGCTCTCGGCTAAAATCATTGATATTAAGATCTTGGATTATTGCCCAGTCGCCATTTTGACAGGTGACAGGGAATGAGTAGATCAGACCTTTTTCAATACCATAGCTGCCATCGCTCAGCACGCCCATGCTTGTCCACTCACTGCCTTTGACCCAATCATGAACATGATCAATGGCGGCGTTCGCTGCCGAGGCTGCACTTGAGGCACCACGCGCTTTGATAATTGCCGCGCCACGTTGTTGAACTGTTGGGATAAAAGTCTCTTTGTAGTCGTCTTTTGGAAGAATGTCTAAACCAGATTGACCATTGACAGTGGTGTGATGCAGGTCTGGGTATTGTGTTGCAGAATGGTTACCCCAGATGATGACTTTTTTAATGTCGTTTACTTGTGTTTGAGCGGCTTTAGCAAGTAAAGATTGAGCGCGATTGTGATCAAGGCGTGTCATTGCTGTAAAATTGCGTGGGTTTAGCTCTGGTGCATTTGCTTGAGCAATAAGGGCATTTGTATTTGCTGGATTACCGACAACAAGAACTTTAACATCACGAGATGCGACTTTATTAAGCGCCTGACCTTGGGCTGAAAAAATGGCTGCATTAGCTTCAAGTAGATCTTTGCGCTCCATACCGGGTCCTCGTGGCCTTGCACCAACAAGAATAGCAATATCGCAGTCTTTAAATGCAACAAGCGGGTCATCGCTAATATGGAGTTCTTGAACTAGTGGGAATGCACAGTCGTTGATTTCCATCGCAACGCCTTCTAATGCTTTCATCGCTGGTGTGATTTCAAGGGCACTTAAAATGATTGGTTGGTCCGTGCCCAGCATATCTCCAGCTGCAATACGGAATAGAAGAGAGTAGCTGATTTGTCCAGCGGCACCTGTAATAGCAACTCGAATAGGTTTTTTCATGAGGTAATCCTTGTAAAGTGAGTCATTGAAACATTTGATGAATACATGATTATGCAAGTTGAATGCTCGTTGGTCAATGATAGATGAATAAGTGAGTTTTGCAGTAGACCGTTATTCTGAAATCATAAAATATGAGGCGGTTAAAAAACATTCTATTCTCTTGGTGGTCGACTCTATGGCTGTTCTAGCTGTTTTCTACAAGGTAATCCCCAAGGTTATCCACAGAATCTGTGGAAAACATTTCTGAGTCGATTGTCTTGAGGTGTTTAATTTAAATGTTTTTGCTGTAAGTCATTTAATTTATGGTCTGGTATGGGTATAATACGGCCTACTTTCTTTGTTTTATGACTGAAAACATTGAAGCGCGCAATTGAATATCCAATAGGAAAAAAAGTATGGCTCGATATATTTTCGTGACAGGTGGTGTGGTTTCCTCGCTTGGGAAAGGCATTGCAGGCGCCTCGCTAGGTTCTATTTTAGAATCTCGTGGGTTATCTGTGTCAATTATGAAGCTTGATCCCTATATTAATATTGACCCCGGAACAATGAGCCCCATACAGCATGGTGAGGTTTATGTCACTGAAGATGGTGCAGAAACTGATCTTGATTTAGGGCACTACGAGCGTTTTATTCGTGCCCGCATGTCACGTCGAAATAATTGCACGACAGGGCGAATTTACCAAGAAGTGATTGAAAAAGAGCGTCGTGGTGATTATCTTGGCGCTACTGTACAAGTGATTCCTCATATTACTGATGCAATCAAAGATAAAGTATTACGTTGTGCTCCTGATGCTGATATCGTGATTGTAGAAATTGGTGGTACCGTGGGTGATATTGAGTCGTTGCCTTTCTTGGAGGCTGTTCGTCAGCTTGGGGTTGAGCTTGGGCCTGAAGAATCACTTTTTATGCATCTTACACTGGTGCCTTATATTCCGACCTCCGGGGAAATTAAAACGAAGCCGACTCAGCATTCAGTCAAGGAGATGCGCTCAATTGGTCTTCAACCAGATGTGTTGATTTGTCGCTCTGAACAACCTGTGCCAGCGGATGCTTTACGTAAAATATCTTTATTCACTAATGTGAGTTTACATGCTGTTATTTCTTGCCCTGATGTTGATTCTATCTATGCAGTTCCTTCTGTGTTGCATGCTCAGGGTCTTGACGACATTGTGTTGAAGAAATTTAAACTTGAGTGCAAGCCAGCAGATTTAAGTGATTGGCAGGATGTTCTAGAGGCGAGCCGGCAAGTCTCTTCTCAATTGAATATTGCAATGGTTGGGAAGTATATGGAGCTTAAAGATGCTTACAAGTCTCTCATAGAAGCTTTGCAGCATGCTGGTATGCAATTAAGGGCTCGTGTCAATATTATGTATATTGACTCAGTGGATATTGAGGGAAAGGGTCTTGATATTCTTGAGAATGCCGATGCAATTTTGGTGCCTGGTGGTTTTGGTTCACGAGGGACTGAAGGTAAAATTGATGCTATTCGTTTTGCACGAGAGAATAAAATTCCTTATCTTGGTATTTGCTTGGGTATGCAATTGGCTGTTGTGGAGTATGCTCGCCATGTGGCTCAGCTAGAGAATGCTCATTCAACAGAGCTTTATGATTCTCCAGCTCATCCTGTCATTGCCTTAGTCAGTGAATGGGTGGATGCAGATGGTGGTGTAAATCATAGAACTGAAAAGACAAATCTTGGTGGTACCATGAGGCTGGGCGGGTACCCTTGTCATTTAGTCGGCGGCACTCAAGCGCACGCAATTTATGGCAAAGTGAAAATTGTTGAGCGACATCGGCACCGATATGAAGTAAATGCTGGGTATATTGCTCAATTAGCTGATCATGGTTTAATCATTAGTGGCACTTCTGATGATAGACGTTTAGTTGAAATGGTAGAGATAGCTGACCACCCATGGTTTGTGGCTTGTCAGTTTCACCCTGAGTTTACTTCTACGCCTCGTGATGGGCACCCACTTTTTACAAGTTACCTTAAGGCGGCATCAGTCTATAAAAATAGCGCTTAATCTACTTGAGTTGCTGATGACTTGAGGCATGTCTGAACTATCTGTAGAGCAAGGAGAGAGTATGAGTTCCCCACCTAAAACGGTGAAGATCGAAATCAACAAAAGTGGTGTTGAATTCAATAATAACAAGCCATTTGTGCTTGTGGCAGGTATGAACGTGCTTGAATCTTTTGGGCTTGCTGACGAAATAGCAGCATCCTTTGTCGAGGTGACTCAAACTCTTGGGATACCGTTTGTTTTTAAGGCAAGTTTTGATAAAGCAAATCGATCATCTATGCATAGTTTTCGTGGCCCGGGTTTAAAGACAGGTCTTGATTGGCTTGGTCAAATTCGAGAAAAGTATACTGTGCCAGTGATTACTGATGTGCATGAACCATCCCAGGCTGCTCCAATAGCGGCAGTTTGTGATATTCTTCAGGTACCAGCGTTTTTAAGTCGGCAAACCGATCTTATCGTTGCAATAGCGAAGACAGGTCGAATTATTAATATTAAAAAAGCACAGTTTTTAGCACCGCAAGAAATGCAGCATATTATTCAAAAATGTGCTGAAGCTGGCAATGAAAAAGTATTATTATGTGAGCGTGGTAGTGCCTTTGGATATAATAATTTAGTTGTTGATTTTCTTGGTTTTGAGAGTATGAAACAGCAAGGCACGCCGCTATTATTTGATGTTACCCATGCATTACAAATTCCTGGCGGTCTGGCTCAAAGTGCAGGCGGACGCAGGGCTTGTGTGACTCAGCTGGCATTTGCTGGTATTTCTCAAGGCATTGCTGGTTTGTTTTTAGAAGCACACCCAAACCCTGATGAAGCTTTATGTGATGGGCCTTGTGCACTCAGGCTTGATCTTTTGCCATCGTTTCTCGCACAAATAAAAGCGTTGGATGATCTCGTGAAAGGTTTTCCTGTGCTCAATACCCAATAATAAATACCTAATTAAACAAGGAGTCTATCCATGAGCGATATTATTGATATTAAGGGTCTTGAAATTCTTGATTCTCGAGGTAATCCAACAGTTGAAGCCGAGGTTTTTTTATCTTGTGGGGCAATAGGACGTGCTGCTGCGCCATCTGGAGCTTCAACAGGCTCACGAGAAGCGCTTGAATTAAGAGATGGCGGCAAACGTTATGGTGGTAAAGGTGTTCGTCAGGCAGTCGCGCATATAAATACTGTGATTCGTGAAGGTTTATTATCGAAAGCAGCGATTGATCAAACATCAATAGATACTCAATTACTTGCAATTGATGGTACAGACAATAAGAGTAAGCTAGGTGCGAATGCTATGTTAGCTGTTTCTCTTGCGACTGCAAAAGCAGCAGCTCATTCGAATCATTTGCCATTATTTCAGCATATAGCGTCTATTTTTGATCAAAATAAAGCAGGGTATACAATGCCGTTGCCAATGATGAATATAATAAATGGTGGTGCTCATGCCGATAATAATGTTGACATTCAAGAGTTTATGATTCAGCCAACTGCGGCCAATTGTTTTTCAGATGCTTTAGAGCAGGGTGTTGAGATTTTTCATGCACTTCGTGCAGTGCTCAAGAAAAAAGGCTTGAATACCGCTGTTGGTGATGAAGGCGGGTTTGCACCATCGTTACGTTCCAATAAAGAAGCGCTTGACGTGATCTCTGAGGCGGTCGTTTCTGTTGGTTTAAAGCCTGGGGTGGATGTTCATTATGCTCTTGACTGTGCCGCAAGCGAGTTTTATACACAGGGAAAGTATGTTTTATCTGGTGAAGGAATGAGTGGCAACGCAGATGTTTTTTCTGATTATTTGGCTGGCTTAGTGAACGAATATCCAATTATTTCGATTGAAGACGGCTTAGATGAAAGTGATTGGGAAGGGTGGGCATTACTCACTGAAAAGCTTGGTTCAAAAATTCAATTAGTAGGCGATGATTTATTTGTGACTCATGCAGATACTTTAAAGCGTGGTATTGATGAGTCAATTGCAAATTCAATTTTGATTAAATTTAATCAAATAGGCACTTTAACCGAAACCTTAGAGACTATTCGGATAGCAAAGGCTGCTCAATATGGTGTCATTATTTCTCATCGATCTGGTGAAACTGAAGATACCACATTAGCTGATCTAGCTGTTGCAACAGCTGCGGGCCAAATTAAAACAGGTTCGTTGTGCCGTACTGATCGTACGGCAAAATATAACCAATTACTGCGTATTGAGAGTATTTTGAGGGAATCTGCACCTTATCGTGGCTTAATTGAGCTTAAAAGACCAAGCTAAAATCGTGAATTTTGTCTAAAATAGAAGATGGAGTTGTGCTTGTTGCTTGACTTGTCTTTTAGTACACAAGGATTTTAGAACGTGTTTCAGTTTTTTCGCATACATTCAATATTCAGGCCAGCGCAACTTTTATTTCTAGTGCAAGTTGCCTTGCTGGTTTGGCTTGGGTCTCTTCTCTTGATGAACGGTGTGTTTCGTGGCCAGACATTACACAATGAAATTATGACTCAGCGGCAAGGTAACCAGCAGTTAAAACGAAGAAATAGCCGGTTATGGTCACAGGTTGACGCCTTGCGCAGTGGTGATTTGTCTGTTATTGAAGAGCGGGCTCGTAAGGATCTAGGGATGGTTAAAGATCAAGAAACTTTTTTTATCTTTGTGGATTAATCGATTAAGCTTTCTTATCAAATTCTATTCTAAATGGCCGCTTACAATAAGTGATATTTGATAATTTAAGACATAAGGCGCACCTATGAAATACTGGGCTATTGTAGCGGCTGCTGGTGCAGGTCGTCGATTTTCTTCGACTTTGAAAAAACAATATCTTGTATATGATGGGCAGTTTATATTTGCTTTAGGGTTATTAACTTTGCTTGAAAATTCTTTGATTCAAGGTGTTGTCGTCACAACTCAAGATATTCCAAAATATCCGATACAAGCCTATGAAAACTGGTTACTTTTAAAGGAAAAATACAGGAGCCGCTTGATTTTAACCTCTGGTGCAGATGAGCGAGTTTGGTCTGTTAAGGCTGGACTAACAGCACTGTTAGCACAGCGTTTTTGGGCTGTAGAGCAGCATGACTTTGTTTTGGTACACGATGGGGTTCGGCCGTGTCTTCACCAGCAGGATCTTTCATCGCTCTTAGCACAAGTTCAATCTCTCTATGAGTCTGAGAAGTATAGGGTAGGGGGCGATAGTTTTGGGGTTATGCTTGGCCGACCGGTGACAGATACATTAAAGAAAGTATCTGATGGAATGATTCAAGCACATGTTGATCGCACAAGCGTATGGCAAGCACAAACCCCACAAATATTTCAAATTGGAGCCTTAGAAGGACAACTGAGGCGTTCATATGCTGATCAGGCTCAAGTAGTTCCTACTGATGAGTGTCAAATTATGGCGCAAGCAGGCGTGGCAATCCATGTTGTTCAAGCTCAACATCCAAATCCGAAGCTCACATTTGCAGACGATGTACCATTAATTATGCAGCTTCTACAAGATCGCCATGCTCCAACGTAACTTTATTGGAGGTTCAACATGTATCGTATAGGGCAAGGGTTTGATGTCCATAAATTTTCTCATAAGCCGCCTCATAATAAGAGTATTATGCTTGGTGGTATCGCTATAAAGTCACCCTTTGCTGTTATAGCCCATTCTGATGGAGACGTTGTATTGCATGCACTGTGCGATGCTTTGCTTGGGGCTGCTGGATTAGGTGACATTGGCCAGCATTTTTCAGATCAAGATGAGGCGTATAGAAATAAGAATTCAGATTGGTTTATTGTTCAGGCAATGAACATGTTAGCTTTAAAAGGCTATACAGTTGTCAATACAGATATAACGATTATTGCTGAAATTCCTTACATTAACCCTCATCGAGAAAAAATGGCTGCTACTATTGCAGCATTATTAAATGTTCAAATTGAAGCTGTCAATGTGAAAGCAACGACAACTGAACAGCTTGGTTTTACAGGGCGCAAAGAAGGTATTGCTGCACAAATTGTTGTGTTAATTGCCCAAAACCAATAATTATTTTATAACTAGAGGTCAAACCTATGGGGTATGTGTTAATAAGTAATGATGATGGTATTCATGGGGAAGGCTTAAAGCCGTTGGTTGATGCTATACAAATTGTAAGCGATGTTAAGGTTGTTGTGCCTCTTGAAAATTGTAGCGGTGCAAGTAATAAATTAACTTTAGATCGTCCTTTGGTGCCTAAAACACTCCTCAATGGTTATATTGCTGTCCCAGGGACGCCCACAGACTGCGTGTATTTATCTTGCCAAGGCATGTTTGACGAAGAGCCAGATTTTGTAATCTCAGGTATTAATGACAGCGCTAATCTAGGGGATGATGTTTTGTACTCTGGAACTGTTGCAGCTGCATTGGAAGGCCGTTTTTTACGTAAGTCAGCGATCGCAATATCATTGGATGGCCAAGAACATTATATGACAGCAGCACTTGTAGCACGTTATCTTTTGTCTCATTGGGCAGAATTTGCATTGCCTCAACCATGTGTTCTCAATGTAAATGTACCAAATGTGCCTTTAGATAAAATCTTAGGTTTTAAAATGACGAGACTAGGGCGTCGAGCACGGCCAGCAAAAATTGCTTTGCATCAAAATCCAAGAGGTGATTTTGGTTATTGGATTGGCCGTGCAGGGTCAGGACTATCTCATCCTGGGACTGACTTTCATGCAGTATCTCAAGGCTTTATTTCTCTCACACCTTTAACTGTTGATATGACTCATGAAGCGTTACTCAAGCAGAGTAATGTATTCAATACCTGTTTAAATAGTGGCTTCCAAGATTTTTTACAGACAGACTATCAAAGCGAGATAATAAATGACTAAAAAAATATCACTGTTTGGCGTCTATAGCAGAGGTCTTGCCATGGGAGCTGCGGATATTGTTCCTGGTGTGTCTGGCGGTACGGTTGCTCTTATGACAGGTATTTATGATCGATTGATTGAAAGTTTAAAACAAATTGGCTGTAAGCAAACTTGGACTGAGCTACGCCAGTGGCGAATAGTGGATATTATTCAACGGATTGATGCCATCTTCTTATGTGTGTTATTTGCTGGGATTATCACAAGTATTATAGGTTTATCTTCTGCTATCATTTTTCTAATGATTGAATATCCATACCCATTGTGGTCTTTTTTTCTTGGTTTAATTTTAGCCGCAGCATTCATCATGTTTCTTGACTTAAAGAAAAAAGGCACATTAAATAGAGCGTCTTATAGCATTTTAAGTGGAGGAGCGCTGATTGCTTTTTTGCTTGGCCGTTTAACACCTCAAGAGTTCGATGTACATTATTGGCATTATTTTATAGGAGGCGCTATCGCCATTTGTGCAATGATTTTACCTGGTATTTCTGGTAGTTTTTTATTGCTTATGATGGGGTTGTATGGGCCTATACTGAACGCTGTGCAGGAAGTAACACTGATACCAATTACTTTATTTGCAGGAGGATGCTGTTTTGGTTTGTTGAGCTTTAGTCACTTGTTATCATGGTGTTTATATCGATTCCCACAAGGGAGTTACTGTTTTTTAATTGGCTTAATGTTAGGCGCAATTGAAAAACTTTGGCCTTGGAAACAAATTATCAGCACTCGCATTAAAAGTAGTGGTGAAATAGTGCCTCTCGTCGAAAAAGCAATCAGTCCATTTCGTTATGAAAGCCTGTATCAGGAAAGTGCATCAATTGGTCTTTCGCTGTTAACTTTCTGTATAGCTTTTATGTGTATACTTGTGGTGGGGCGCAAGGATAGCTTAGTTTAAAAGAGTGATGCAATGAAAAAATATCCATTCATGAGGTGTACAAGGAAGAATGTCGTATTCGGTATTCTTAGTGGTGTTTTATTGGCAAGCTGTCAAGTTCATAGGGCAGTGCCAGTAGAGCATTTGAATAATGGACGAGGGTCTGCTCTTGTGTATGATGCACGAAAAGCAGAAGGGCATTCGAAAATACAACCATTAGCCTATGTGCCGTCAAGTCAAGCAGCATGGGCTCCAATTCATATTGAGCCAATTATATCTCCAGTGTATGAGCCAACTCAGCCTTTAGGTATGCATCAGACTCAAAACCACCTAACTTCAACTGTTGCAGTGAATGCTCAGCATTCTCCGCAAGCTGATTTTCATATTGTTCGTCGTGGAGAGAGTTTGTATGGTATTGCTCGACAATATGGGGTTCATGTAAAAACTCTTGCTCAGTATAATAACCTTTTTGCACCCTATGAGATTTATCCACAACAAAAGCTTGTGTTAAAGAAAGGGTATATTCCAGCGACACATACGATCTACACTCCCCCTACTCAAATAGCGCCTGTACTTCAGACAACACCTGTGGCTGAGGCTCATATACAGTGGGCTTGGCCTGCTGCTGGTCATATTATTAAGAGTTTTAATGTGGGTGTTTCAAATGGGATTGAAATTTCTGGCGAACCTGGTCGAACTATTAGGTCATCTGCTGATGGTGTTGTACTTTATAGTGGCAATGAGGTGACAGGTTATGGTGAGTTGGTGATCATAGAGCATGCGAATGGATTTATGACAACTTATGCGCATAATCGTAGATTATTTGTAAAGCAGGGTGATCAAGTCAAACGTGGCGCTAAGATAGCTGAGATGGGATCCTCTGAGTCTGATAGAACAAAGTTACATTTTGAAATACGTCAAGGGGAAAAGCCGGTGAACCCACTTGCGTATTTACCTAAACGTTAATGATAATTTTTGCAGAGCCTAGAACTGTATAGACTATTTTATTGAGCAATAAAAAGAGTCTTATACCATTAGTTATACTATAAATCATTGACTTAAACTAAAAAATTGACCATATTGAATGTGTAATTAGAGTATAAGCGCAGGATGCGGTGAAAAATGTAAGTTCTTATCATAGTAACGCTATTTTAATATTATATGGCCATTAAAATAGTGTTAATTTTTGACAGATGAACTGCATATTGATTGAAAGGAAGCATAATGAAACACTCTGACAATAGTCGTTTGAAGTCAAAAAAACAATCAGAGCCAAGTGAGGGTATACCAGGGCAACAGGACGAATTATCAAGTGGGATTGTAAAACCTGTCACCAAAAAGCGTCGTGCAAAATCATCTGAATCTCCTGAAAAGCCAGTTACAAAAAAAAAGCGTACCACAAAAAAATCAAAAATTGCTACATTGGATGATGCTTTAAATCCTGTTGATCTCGATCAGCAAGGCTCTACTGAAGAAGATCTTCAAAAAGTGAAAGCAACTCCAAAAAAGCGTAAAGCAGCTCCAAAAAAGAAAAAATCCGTCTCGAATTCAGAAGATGACATAAAAAATGAAGGCTCTCAAGTGAGTGGAAGTGAAGATAACGATGGTGCTGAAGAGGTCAAGAGACAGTCTGAAGAGTACATTGAATTTTTTGGTAGCTCTAAACCAAACTTAACAAGTTCTGATTCATTTGAATCTAAATCGACTCGACGAGTTAAGCGTACAACAACTCAAATGGCTGCCGAAAAGAAAAAATCAGAAGTAGGTGCCAATAAGAGCTTAGATGCAACGCAAATTTATCTTAATGAGATTGGTTTTTCGCCTTTACTGACTCCGGAGGAAGAGGTTTACTTTGCTCGCCGTGCTTTAAAGGGGCATGCTGATGCTCGGAAGCGTATGATTGAAAGTAATCTTCGATTAGTTGTAAAGATTGCTCGACGTTATGTTAACCGTGGATTATCTCTTCTTGATTTAATTGAAGAGGGTAATCTTGGACTAATACGCGCAGTAGAAAAATTTGATCCAGAAAGGGGTTTTAGGTTTTCAACTTATGCAACTTGGTGGATTCGCCAAACAATTGAACGGGCTATTATGAATCAGACACGAACTATACGCCTTCCTATTCATGTGGTTAAAGAATTAAATGTGTATTTGCGTGCGGCAAGAGAGTTAACACAAAAGCTTGATCACGAACCTTCTGCTGAAGAAATTGCGGCATTATTAGATAAACCAGTTGCAGATGTAAAGCGTATGCTTGGTCTTAATGAGCGAATTTCTTCTGTTGATACACCTATCGGGTATGATTCAGAGAAGTCGATTCTTGATACAATTGCTGATCAAAATTCTTCTGACCCTGCTGAAGTCCTTCAAGATGACAACTTACGTTCAAATATTGATAGTTGGCTTGAGGAATTGTCGGAAAAACAGCGAGAAGTTGTTGCTCGGAGATTTGGCCTGCGTGGTTTTGAAACAAGTACTCTCGAAGAAGTAGGCCGAGAAATTGGTTTAACTCGAGAAAGAGTTCGTCAGATTCAAGTTGAAGCATTGCGCAGACTTCGCGAAATTATGGAAGTAAATGGTTTGAGTGGTGATAGTTTGTTTGTTTCAACTTAGTCTTTATTTTTTATACACATACAGTGAAATAAAATGCCAACAATTCATGATGTACTGCTCATGCTGCCAAGTTCAAGTACAAACCAAGTAGACCAGTGTAAAAAATTAGTAGTTGAACTCCCTTCGATAAGTCTTGGCTTTGGCCATTTGTTTGGCGGCCAAGTTTTTTCTCAATCAATGAGAGCAGCACAATTTTGGCTTGACGACTATCGCTCAACTATGATGCTTAATATGGCTCACGGTGTTTTTTTAAAATCTGGTAATGCTGATACAGCTGTTACGTACGAAGTGACTCCTTTAGGGTTAGGTCGAACATTTCAACGATTTCAAGTGCAAGCTATTCAAGCTGGATCTCTTATTTTTCAAGCACTCATTTCTGCACAAAAAGAAGATCAGGAACACATGCTGCTTCAACATCAACAAGCAATGCCGAGTATACCAGGGCCTGATGATGGTTTGATGACTGATCGAGAGTTAATTGCTAAAATAAATGGGCAGTCTGTGGTTTCAATTGATAGCCCTATTGATGTTCGTATTGCAACGCCTGACGCATTACTTCTTAAAAATACTGCACACACTCGATATGGCTACTGGTTTCGCTTTAATGCTTCAGGTTGTCGATCAACTCCAATGCTTTCTCAAGCGCAGCATTGTGCTTTTCTAGCCTATGCCAGCGACTATGGTTTTTTAGGTGGTCTCTTTGTACCTCATGAGCCTTCAGTAAGGCTTATACCATTTTTTCTTACCAGTTTAGATCATTCATTATGGTATTATAAGCCCTATAATGCTTTAGAATGGGCCTACTTTGAAATTGAATCTCCAGTTGCTTGTCAGAGTAGAGGGTTAGTGACGGGTCGGATATATCAAGACTCAGAGCTTGTAGCGGTTGTGACACAAGAAGGTTTGTTGCGGCGTCGTCATTAAAGGGAATATTATGAAAGTTCTATCGCTACTTCGACACGCTGAGGCAGAGCAGCCACTTGGTGTACGTGATTATGATCGTAGTTTATCTGGCTATGGTTCTCAAATGGCACCAAGGTTGGGGCGTCGGCTAGAGCAAAAGGGTTTTATGCCAAGCTTGATTATATCTAGTCCTGCTGCTCGAACAGTAGAAACTGCACAGATTATGTGTTACGAACTTGGGTATCCAGTTGAGTCGATGCGATTAGAGGAAGATATTTATCGAGCTTCTCTAGAAACATTGTTACATATAGTACGTAACGTTGATGAGGCTGTGGATCATCTGTTACTGGTAGGACACAATCCATCTTTGAGTGAACTTGCTGCGTTTTTGTGCGTAAACGCTGATGAGGCGCCAACTCATATGTCGACATGTGCATTGTTAAGAGTAGAGTTATCAGTTGAATACTGGGCGTTAATTGAATTAGGTTGTGCTCAGTTTAGCGATTATGATACGCCAGAAAATGTATCTTGATAGAGAAGTGGCTGGTGCGAAATGGCTGCGACTCCTATAGAGTGGCTCTTTGCTGCTCAATCACGACCAAAAATATCTTTAGAATGCTGATGAATTACAGTTTCACTGTCGGCCTCAAGGCTCACATAGGATGCAGAAAAATCATCTGGTGTTGATATTTCTGCGTACCAATGCAGCTTATTCGTTGTCGCATCAACATCAATAAGCTGAGCAACAAGCCTCTCCTTGGACATGCTCAGTTCTACAGTTTGCATTTCACCTGGTTGTAAATTTATTTTAAGATTAATTGTGCGGCTAATTTTTGGGTTTGTTGTATCAAACCAATGCACAGTAAAGTGTTGCGGTAGTTTTGGGCTATCAAGTTTCAGGAATTTACCATGAGGAATGTCTGCAATTTTTTCACTCCCATTATAGAGAGCAACAGGATTTTTTTCAGGAAAAGGCAGCAAGTTTTCTCTTGATCGAATGAGGATAAGGCGAGCAATATGAGCGGGAGGTGTTACAAGTTGGGATGCTTGAATTGAAAACGTATCTTTGTGATACATTTGAAGTTGCGTGCACCCAGTCAGCTGTAGAGTTGATGCAAGGCACATCCCAATTTTAATGACTTGTGACCAATTGACTAACATAGAGACTTTCCTTTTATTATCAAAAGCTTACATTTTCCGACTGTGCCAATAATACTGCTATGATCTTTGAGTGTGTACCTCACATACTTGAGATTCAGGTGTCGAGTGTTAAGTCACGGAAACGAAATATTTTCAGAATTACGAGACATCTACCAAGTATTGAGCCTCTAGATTTAAATGTTTATTCTAATTTAAGATACTGTAAACGTAAAACCCACTTTTAAGCAAGTCAGCAGCTTTTTTTGCAACCAATCAGTGTGTTTTTTTGTCGTTTTTAGCTATTTCACTATTTTTTTTTAAAAAAACATTCAAATGACCTTTTCAAATCCTCAAAAGATGGTATGATTATGCTCAAGCGCTTCTTGAAGTTAAGCTTGTCATTTAAACATAGAATATCTCTGATGCTCTACATTTAAACAACAGGTTTAGTTAAAAAAGTGTTTAAAATGTTGGAGTATAATATTCCATATCGACCCATAATAGGTGGGGTTCATTACACCTATAAATACAGGATTAAGAACATGGCACGTGGTAAAGTAAAATGGTTTAACTCAACTAAGGGTTACGGTTTCATTCAAAGAGAAGACGGTAGTGACGATGTATTCGTTCACATCAGTGCTGTAGAGCAAGCTGGCTGGAACACTCTTAACGAAGGTCAACAAGTTGAATTCGATATTGTTGAGAATCGTGGCAGAGAGTCTGCTGGTAACTTGAGAGATTCTGACTAATCTTTCAGAAAAAGCGGTGAAAGCCGCTTTTTTTATTTTTATATCTTATCCTATATCTATCCTCTCTCCATCACTTTCATCTTTACTTATATTTTTTATTCTCAGCTTTCTATTTATAGCTTTTCTTTCTATTTTTTTGGTTCATCATTTTTCTATTTATGGCAGAGCATTAATGTTTTTGAGCATTTCTTGTTGATTGACACCACAAATAGGCTGTTCCCAGTTCTTGATAAGGCAACTTACAGGCCAAGTTAGCCGGCTAAGTCGTGCTTTGCTTGAGGGCAATTGAAAGTTATAAGTGAAATACATTGTGTGACTTGATCGATCATAGAGGATATTACCTATTTTAGGTTCATTATTAATCTGGACTAAAGCTTGCGATGAACTTATATTTTTTTGAGATATTTTGAAAGCTGCAAAAAAATCTTGAATTTGTGTTCCTGGGGTTTGCATGGCTAGACTTTCTTTAAAGCTGGATAGAGACTCTTTATTAAGATATTTTTGAAATAGGCCGGTTGAATTATAAACGATTTGTTGTAGATTAAAGCCTGGAAAATACCCTGTTGCCATTTTAATATCAAGTGTGCCAACACTATTGTCAATAAGCTGGCCTATAGAGTTGCCTTGACTTGTTATATTCATTGTGCTGTCAAAGTGGCTTTTAAACCATTGTTTTGTAGTATGGTGCTTTAGTATATCTTGTACATCGAGTCGGAAAGACTTGTGAGTTAACTTAAGTTGTGGTGGGGCTAAATTGACGTTAAGTGTTGAGTTGAGTGTTGTTTTTCCTTTGAAAAAATGACCTTTGAGTAGCTTAAAGTTCATGATGCCTTTGTTTACATTACTTAGAACATTGAGATTAGTTGCCTTAAACCTTGGGTGGAATAATGTGCCAACTTTAATTGATGAGTGAAGCTGTAATGATCTTAAGAGCTTCACTGGAAGTACAGCATTTTTGATTGCATTCAAATACATTCTAGGATCAGAGTGTGCTTTAGGCTCAAGTTGTGCTTTAGGATCAAGTTTTAATGCAATGTCTCTCACTATTATTTGATTTTTTTTACGGGGTTCAAGAATAGGCCGTAGATCAATATAGGATAAGTCGATTTCAGACTGCCACTGGTTTGTATCGGCGTTATGGGAAATATTAATTGACCCAGGGTGAGCGTTAATATTGAATACATTGAGTAATAACCCTTTTTTGGATCCTGTCATGACGAAGTGACCCCCTATCTCGACTGTATCAATTAAATTGCTGATATAATCCATTGGTGGTTTTTCGCCATAGAGTTGCCGTATGGTAGTCCCTAAATATGGTTTCTGCACTGGAATTGTGAATATATATTCATTTTTTTTATTTCTTTGCTTTATGGAAGCACGTGCCATTAGTTGATGATTATTGATCGTTAGAGTGAATGGTTCAACCACCAGTGATTTTTTTTTGAATTCAAATGTAGCTGAGCCACGAAGATCAACAGCCACGTCAGGGACACTCATTATATTTTTCCAATCACTAGAGCTTTGAAATGATATAAAGTTTAACTTTTCTTTTGTGAGTATAAATGTTGAGTTAATGTCGACGTTTTTACTTGATAGTGATGCCCCTTTATATTCTAATAATAGTTGGGCGGAGAGTTCTATGTTGGATGGTTCTTCAAATTGAAAGTGATTTATATTCATATGAGATGTGTGTAGCATTGCATGAGTTGTGGGTGTTATTATATGAGCTTTTAATTGATCAACTCGAATTTTTTTTACATTGAGATCCTTAAGTGTATCAAAATGAGACATTGTCTCCTTTTTATTTTTTTTCAATAAAGATGGCCGCTGCTCAGATTTTGTATTGGTGAAGTCGATCGTTGTTTCAAGGTGTTTAATGTTGAGTGTTTTAACACGGATTTGACCAAATAACATTGACCAAAATTGAGGATAAAAAGTAGATTTGGTGGCTCGAAGTAATTTTTTTTGCGTAGGTAATTGTATTTCTATAGCGTCAATCTTAAGGGCAATAGTAGGGAAAATTTGCCAATGAACTTCACCTAAAGTTACATTCCCTGCAAAATGTCTTTGTGTTGCTGCCTGAAGGGTTTTATTGAGTATTTGTGGGTCATGCCGAATAACAAAAAAAAGCGCAAAGCTATAATAAAAAAGAAAGAAAGCTGATAAACCAATGCTTATTAAGCACAGCGTTAATGTAGGCCGTCTCAGCAATTTTTTACTATTCATAGTTTAAGCGTACCCGAATTGATCTGCTCAAATATTGAGCATGACAATGTTTCATAGGTGTTTGTATGAAGATGGTAAATATATAAGTCATCCAATATTGTGTTTGGATTATAACCTTCTTTTTGATATTGGTTCTTTTTAAATTTAAAAGTAGATGTCGTATTGAGAGACTGTGTGGTGATCCGAATAAATCGTGGGATTGCATAGGATGGAAGATGTGTCCTTACATAAGCAAGAAATCGCCTTCGCTCACTCCTGTTGAAGCCAATCTTAGGATTAAGCATCATTGTTAACATGCCAGCTTTACCATTGCTTGATGGTACTTTGACTCCATAGACTATGGCTTGATCTACAAATGCATGCTCGATGATACAGTTTTCAACTTCTTGAGTTGATACATTTTCTCCATTCCAGCGATAAGAATCTCCAATTCGATCGACAAATTGAGTGTGTCGAAAACCAAGATCCCTCATAAGGTCACCGGTATTCAGCCACCTATCTCCAGTTTCGAATGCATTTTTTAAAATTATCTTTTCAGTTTCACTTTTTTCAGTGTATCCATCTAAAGGAAAGTGGGTACTAATCTCGCTGATTAACAAGCCAATTTCTCCAGTATGCGCTCGTACAAAAAAACCATTATCTCCTCGAATAGGTCTGTGATCATTTTCGTTTACAGCAACAATTGCAAATTTATTGGGGGAAAAGCCAACAGTATTATCGAGGTTGAGTAAGTTAAAAAAGCCAACATTGCCATCAGATGCACCATAAAACTCATACACTGTTTCGACTTTAAATCTTGTTTTGAATTTAGACCAAATAGCTGGCCGAAGCCCATTGCCTAGCATGATACGTACCTGATGCTCTCGGTCGACTCGCTTTGGCGGTTGTGCAAGTAAAAACTGGCAAAGATCACCTACATAACCAATTGCTGTTGCATGGTATGAGAGAGATTCATACCAAAACTGAGTAGCGCTAAATCTTCGTCCAATAGCAAATCCAGCTCGTGCAGCAATAACAGCAGACCAGCAAACACAAAGCGCTGTTGCGTGGTATAGAGGCATTGTTGCATATAGAGTGTCTTCACTTGTCAGAGTCGTTGTTAATTTACCTATGCCGCCATACAGCTTCATCCATCGTCCATTAGTAAATATACCAGCTTTTGGTAAGCCGCTAGTACCAGATGTGAAGACATAAAATAATGGATCATGGAGGTAAATTTTTTTACTTGAATCGATATTAGTTGTCGGCTGTTCATGAACAAGTTCTCGTAATGTTGTCACGCTAAAATGGTGTTTATCCTTTATAAAAGCACGACAAGTCCGAGTCGGTTTTGGTTGTGTTCCAAGAGATTTGAGAGGGTAATCCATTACAATAATAAGCGCTTCACAGCTTGTGAGGTTATCCTGTATGTCGATAATTGGTTGTAAGACTTCCTCTCCAATAAACATGAGCTTGGGTGCTACGAGTTGAATGCTTTGCAATAAGCCTTTTTTTGTTTTTTGAGTGTTAAGCATCGCACTAATAGCGCCAATTTTAGCGCATGCTAATGCAATAAATAAAATTTCAGGTCTGTTTTCAAGGTAAACACCAACGATATCACCTTTTTGAATGCCTTGTGACTTAAGGCTTTGTGCAATTTGATTTGCAATTTTATTAGCACTACTATAGGTTATTCTTTGGTTAGGACCTAGTATTGCGATGCCTTTTGGATTATCAATTGCTGCAGCTTCAAACTCAAGCGCAAGTCCGACTGGCTGTGATGGGTCGTCTAATCGGGTGAGCTTAATGCCATCTACTATTTTAGGGAGCTGCGGTAATAGTGCGGGTACTTTTTTAAGAAGTTGTTTCCATGTGATAAGATCTTCTGTTTGCATGTGTTGTATCCCTATTGTGGCTTGGTCTGCAGTATACCTAAATCTTAAATAGTTGCTGGCGCGAAATGGCTGCGCTCGAGGGATCTTTGTCAAAAAAGTGCTCAAAATGCTCATTTACCAATGTAAACTGCGCTTTGTCGAACATTTTTTTCTCGATCTCTCATTGCTCGCCTATTTGGCGCCAGCAACTCAATACCTTAAAATAACTGTGATGGATATATGTATGCAATTAATGTGGTTTCGAAATGATTTACGCAGTGTTGAAAATCTCGCTTTTCAAGAAGCCCTTCAACGAGACCCCAACACATGCGCACTTTATATTCATTGCCCAGCGCAAATGAAGACACATGATGTAGGCGTCAATCGACAACTATTCCATTTAGAATATGTAAAACTGCTGTTTGAAGAAATTCAATCTCATGGTATACCTTGTATTTATGGCGAAGTTGATCATTTTTCTGATATCTCTCAGTTTCTAATTAAGCTTGTTTGTGAACAGAGTATAGAGTCAATTTGGTTTAATAGGGAGTACGGTTGTTGGGAGCTTGAAAGGGACGAATCCGTCAGATTATCAATGGCTGAACTTGGTGTAAGTGTACACTCTTTTGATGATGGTATGATTTTACCTGCACACGCAGTAGTTCAAAAATCAGGTCAGCCTTATAAAGTCTTTACGCCTTTTCGAAATAAATGGCATCTGATCGCAGAAGAAACATATTTTCCTAGGTTCAATAGCCTATTACTCCCAAGTACCATTCAAAAAGGCCAGCAGTTGCTTTTGGGGCAAAAGCAGGGGAGTGAGCTATTACAAACTCGTATAACACTATTATCACAGCAAGTAAGCCAAACCGTAAAAAAGACTTGGCCTGTTTATACAGGCGTTGCAACACAACGTGTAGAACAATTTATGCTCGACCATCTCAGCGAGTACGATCAGCATAGAAATGCGCCAAGCATTCAAGGCACGAGCCAGCTCTCTGCATATATTGCAAGTGGAGTCCTTTCTGTTCGACAGCTTTATCAAACAGCAAAAGCTGCTCCGGAAAGCTCAGGGCGTCACATATGGGTGAGTGAACTTATTTGGAGAGATTTTTATCGGCAGATTATGATTCACTTTCCGCATGTTAGCCGTGGAAAGCCATTTAATAAAGACTATATGAGTCTTGAATGGCTGCAAAATCCAACTCACTTGGAAGCTTGGAAAACTGGTCATACTGGTGTACCTTTGGTTGATGCTGGTATGAGGCAACTACTCCAAACAGGCTGGATGCATAATCGTGTGCGAATGGTGGTCGCTATGTTTTTATCTAAAAATCTATTCTTAGATTGGAAATATGGCGAGCGCTATTTTATGCAGCACTTAGTTGATGGGGATTTTGCAAGCAATAACGGCGGTTGGCAATGGAGTGCGTCAGTAGGAACAGATGCAGCACCTTATTTTCGTGTATTTAATCCATTAACTCAATCTGAGCGTTTTGATGGGCAAGCAAAGTATATAAAGCGTTATGTGCCAGAACTCCAACATGCAGAAGTGAAGTGGATACTACGAGCAGATAAATATCAAAAAGAATTAGTAAAAGTTGGCTATGTGCCTTTGATTGTAAACATAAAACAAACTCGTTTAAATGCAATAGAAGCATTTAAGAGGTTTAAAGCTCAATAGAAGCATGTTACTCTTTTTGACTGATTCTCTCGTTAATGACTCTTTAATCCTATCAAGGGGAAAAATCATGAGTAAGCCAAAAGTTGCAGTTATCATGGGCAGTGACTCAGACTGGCCTTGTATGCAGAATGCAGTCCAAATTTTAAAAAAATTTGACATTTTATATGAATGCAAAGTAGTTTCAGCCCATAGAACACCTGAATACCTCGTAGAATTTGCTTCCACAGCAGCATCACGGGGTGTACATATTATAATTGCAGGAGCTGGTGGGGCTGCTCACTTGCCAGGCATGGTTGCAGCTCATACAGTTTTACCTGTTATCGGTGTGCCAATTAAAAGCTCATCTTTATTTGGAATTGATTCATTGCTTTCTATTGTTCAAATGCCCGGAGGTGTCCCAGTTGCAACCATGGCTATTGGTAATGCAGGCGCTAAAAATGCAGGTCTTTTTGCCGCTAGAATCTTGGGGTTGCAAGATAAAGTAACATCTCAAGCCATAGCACGTTATCAAGAGAGTGAGAAAAAACGTGTTATGGCTATAAACCTTGAAATATGATGCAGGTAAAGTATGAAAGTAAAACAAACAATCGGAATACTTGGCAGTGGACAACTTGGTAAAATGTTTGCTCTTGCTGCATCACAATATGGTATTAAAGTAGTCTCAATGTCGCCAGAAGTATCACCAATAATCGCTCATGTTGCTCATCATATCAGTGGTGAATATGATGATACAGAAAAACTTGATCTACTTCTAAAGCATACTCAGCTAATCACCTTTGAGTTTGAGAATATTCCAATTGTTGGCCCACGTTATCTTGCAAAGCATGCAGAAGTTAGGCCAAGTATTTTAGCATTAGAGATTGCACAAGATAGAAGGCAAGAAAAACTTTTTTTAAAAAAAACTGGTTTGCCAACAGCAGCATATACAATAATTAAAAGTCATCAATGTATAGCGACTATTAACACCCATTTTAACTTTCCAGCAGTCTTAAAAACCGCTCAAGATGGCTATGATGGTAAAGGGCAGGTGAGAGTTGATTCCCACCAAGACTTGCTGGGTGCTTGGCAGCAATTAAAGAGAGTCCCATGCGTACTTGAAGAATTTATTACATTCGAAAAAGAGCTGTCTATCATTATTGCACGTGGTCATGCAGGTGATTATAGCCTCTATGGTCCAATTCATAATGAGCATGAAAACCATATTCTTTCAACGAGCTGGTCTGGAATTCAATGGCCTGAACATCTGCAACAACAGGCTCAAGATATTGCAATAACCATTGCTGAAACGCTTCATTATGTAGGTGTGCTTTGCATAGAGCTATTTCTTTTATCTGATAATAGTCTTATTGTAAACGAGATTGCACCAAGACCACATAATTCAGGCCACTTAACAATAGAAGGCTTTAGTAGTTCACAGTTTGACCAGCAAGTAAGGGCAACTCTAGGTTTACCTATAGCACCTGCCAACAGTCGAGGCCCAAGTGCAATGATCAATCTCATCGGCCAGTCACCTCAGCCTCATATACAACACAAGATACTTCATATACCAGGCGTGCATTGGCATTGGTATGGTAAAAACTCGGAAAAGCCTGGGCGAAAGCTTGGCCATATCACAATTGAGGACTCTACATTCCATGGACTTCAGTGTAAAGTTCATCATGTTAAAGCACTACTAGAATGAGCGTAGTCCAACTTATTTTAAAAAAATGAATATTTTCATAGCTTTAACTGTTGACAACACGTGGATAATTAGGCATTATCCAACCTGTGGCTACGTAGCTCAGTTGGTTAGAGCATCGCATTCATAATGCGAGGGTCAGTGGTTCAAATCCACTCGTAGCTACCATTTCTTAATAAGCAGTCTCTTAATAAAATCCTCATATTTTATTTTGAATCTATTATTTAACAGCTTTCAAATTCCTTTTCTATTCTTTACTACTTCATCTCAAGCCTTACTCACTATCCTCAAAGTAAATAGTCGCTGGCGGAAATGGCTGCGCTCTATCAATCGTTGTCAAAAGAGTGCTTATGTAAATTGCGCTCTCTCGAACATTTTTTCCTCGTCTTCTCATCGCTCGCCTATTTGCCGCGAGCGACTAAGTCATATAATGCCTTGATAAGGCCTCAGTTACAAATTGAAACCCTCTTACAACGAATTATTCTCATACTAAGACATGAATAAATGTATCATCATTTAGAGTTGATTCAATAAGATTAAGAGTGTGTAGCATGGGATTTACAACATTAGAGCTTCAAAAAATAGAAGATCTTGTTTTTGAGAAAAAAAAAGACGAAAACTCAGCGATTATTTCAATACTTGGTGAAACATGCGAATTGCAGTTTTACCAAGGCGTTTTTACTTTTCTAAAATATATTGCATCTATCAAGACTATAGATGCTCATAGTATTGCGCAAGTTTCAAACTGCCTAACCGTTTTGAATGGAGGGTTAAGTATTGCACATGCCTTATTAACTTGCATAGATGACCAGATAAGCTTAGTCATGGTTTTAGAAGAAGATGAAATATTAAATGTAAAAATTCATGATCGTATTATTCATTTTATGTGCTTGGCTCGTTGCTTAGATGAGGTTTTTATAACTCATAGTATTTAGAGTTTTAAATATTTAAAATATGCTTTATATAGGATAAATAATGGTATACAGGTCAGTAAAAATAATAGTATCTCTCCTATTTGGTTTTTTTATTTTAGGGCCACTCCAGGCAAGTTCACAATGGGAATACAAAAGAGTAAGTCATGTTGCCATGGGTGAAAACCTTGTCTCATTTTTTTCTGACCTTGGTTCTGGTGCTGATGTATTAGTACAAGTGAGTGATGATGTTCGTGCTAAAAGAGATCTTGTTACTGCAACCTACAGTAATAAAAAAATTATTGATATTTTGAGTGACATCAGCAATGCTCACGGACTGATTTGGTACTGGGATGGGCAAACAATTTATATCTATGATCTAAGTGAAATACAAGAGAGAAAAATTGAACTTAATGATAATACAGCAGATAATCTGATGAAGTCTCTAAAAGACTATGGTTTTTATGATGGCCGTTTCCCTATTAAAAGTAATTCAAACGGCAATGTTGCCTATTTTTCAGCGCCACCACGATATGCGCAATTAATTCTACAAATTGCGGAGGAAGTTATAGCCAATAGCTCTAGAAAAAACTCCAAGAAAAAATCATTTGTATTTAAAGCAATTCCGCTGAAATATGCAACAGCATATGATCGAGTCGTTGAATATTCTGGTGAAAGCAAGATCATTCCCGGAGTTGCTTCTTTATTACAGCAAGTTGTATCTGGGGCGGGAGCATCGTCAAATAATATTTCAGAGCAACAGTCTCAAAATTTAGGCTCCCTCTCACCTAAAAGAAGAAGTGAATCAAAAGATAAAATGGGAGATGTTGTTCGGTTAACTCGGCAAAACAGCACTGAAGCATTACAAAAAAATAAGAGTTCGGTAGCCAAAGGTACAATTACCGCAGACATACAAACAAATTCCATTGTTATTTATGATACTCAAGAACAAATTGATCTTTACAGTACTTTTATTGAAAGCTTTGACAAGCCAGTTGCTCAAATTGAAATTTCAGTTTCAATTATTGATGTTCAATCAGACGAGTTAAATGAGGTTGGTATTAGTTGGGCAGGTAATGGCGGCGATTTTGACGCTGGTTTTGGTGGTGTTGCTGGAATTGAAGCAACAAATCAGGCGCCTTCTTTTGTTGGCTTTGGAAACTATCAAAATACGACAACATTACTTGCAAGCCAGGTAAAGACAATTATGGGCAATATTAAGGCTATTCAGCAAAATAATGGTGCAAAAGTACTGGCAAAGCCTGCTGTTGTAACACAAGATAATCTTGAAGCTATTATTGATCATATTTCAACATTTTATGTCCGGCTCGAAGGGCAAGAAGAGGTTGAGCTTGTCCCCATTCAATCTGGTAGTGTGTTGCGCGTTATTCCTCGAATATTAAATGCTCAACAAAGAACAGGTGGAGATATTCAGCTCAAAGTGAGTATTGAGGACGGCACTACAACTAATAACCCAAGTTCAAATGTTGATAACATTCCTATTGTCACGAGCAGTACGATAAAAACTCAAGCTGTAGTAGCTAATGGTGAATCATTACTTGTGGGCGGATTTTATTATGATTCAGAAAATGATGATGTAAAAAAAGTACCAATACTTGGAGATATACCTCTCATTAAATCATTTTTTAGGCATACAAAAAAAAGAAAAGTGCAATTATCTCGTCTATTTCTTATTACACCAAGAATTATTGGAAATAAAATGAATGCTCAGCAAAAAATGCAAGTGATTGATTCAATAAATGATATTGGAAATTACCGAAGAGAAGATCATGTTTTTAATAGTATTATTATGGACTAATCTAGCTAAAATAAATCAAGTATTATAAATGTAATTTTAAATATATTGCTTATTTTATTGATTGCGCGTATATACTTAAATTAAATATATCCAGTACTATTTTATAGGCCGATAGAGGTTAAAAATGCTCAATAATTCATTTTCATATCTGCTACCAAATTTAACTGAAGTGTTTGCAGGAACTCCAGCAGGTGTAAGTGCTGTTATTTGGGCTATCATGTATTTTTTTGCAATGTATGCCACTAATTATGTATTAACAAGATATTTTAAAGCTCAAAAAATTATTTCTTTACTAAAAGACTTTAAAGTAAATCTTGATGATACTCCAGCTGCTGCCTCTCTTTTTGTTGAAACACTCAAAAAGAAGAAAAAAACAAGAGTTCTTGGGTTATTACTACGAGACTTACTGAGCAATATAACTGAAAATCCTGCATATACTGGTGCTGAAAGTGGTGAAGGTTCATTGCGTTATATTAGCAGCACTCAACTCAAGTATTATTTAAATACACGGGATATAGTCCCTGATCTTTTTGATAACAAATTTATTACATTTGTGCCTTCTTTGCTCACAGGTTTTGGGGTACTTGGCACATTTGTTGGTATCCAGCTTGGTATTGGTGGTCTAGATTTTAAGGTTGATGATGTTGAAAATATGACAGAAAGTATTTCCTTGCTACTTGCAGGGAGTACTGTCGCATTTATGACATCTATTTGGGGTGTTTTTTTTAGTCTTGTTTTTGGTGTAGGTGAAAAAACTCTTTTAAGAAAGTTGCAGTATCAGTTTCATGATGTAGAGTACTTGATAGGTGCTAATATTGTTTTTATCTCTCCAGAAAATGAAGTTGTAAAAATGAGAGAATATAATAGTATGGCTGTTGATCAGCTTAAAATTATTTCTCAGCAGTTTAAAGATTTAGATATGAAACTCTTGGCAGTAGAGCTCGGCAATGAAGTAAAAAAAGCAGTCGAAATTATTAATCCTGCAACTGCTAATAATGAAAGCACACAAATAATAGAAGATATGGGAGCTCTCATTATTTCAGAACTTCGCTTAATAAAAGAAGCAAGTCAAGAAAAGCCTGGGGGAGGTAGTTCTCTCCTCAATTTAAAATAATGGTTCAATAATAATATTAAACCAGTGAGATTAAAAAATGTTTAGAAAAATAAAAGAGCCTGAACTAGATTCACCAAATGATTACTGGGTTTCATTTACAGATTTAATGTCGGCTCTGGTTATTATTCTTATTTTTACAATTGTTTTTTTAATGATGCAACGCGGCAGTGTTGTTATACAGCAAAAAAGAATTATGGCTGATTTGAAAGCAGATATCGATTTTTATAAAAATAGTAATAGTACTATTACGAGTTTAGATGATAGTGTGACCTGTGAATCAGATTCTACGGAATCAGAAAATATATTTTCAAGAAATTTAGCAATTAAAATTGAGAAGTATAGCGGACTTGTTGATGAAAGAATAAATACAGTTCATCGAGTATCAAAATTAATTCAAACACAAGGGTTAACAGCTAAGGTTTCTAATGATGGACAATCTATTATAATTCCAACAGATCAACTGAGTTTTAAGCAAGGTCAGTACGAAATTCCGAAATCAAAAGATGTAATTATAGAGTCTATTGCAGAAGTTTTATACTTTAATTTAATTCCAAATCAGCAGCATAAAATTTACGAATCTATAGAGATAATTGGGCATACAGATTCCTCTCGTGCAGATGGTTTACTTTTTAAAAATTGGGGGCTTTCAGTGCATAGAGCTGCCTCATTTTGGGAAAAAATTAGAAAAGCAAGGCCTTATGGCAAAGAGCTTTCATCTCTTACAAATTGGAAAGGTGAGGCTCTTGTATCAATTGCAGGCTTTGGCGCTACACGCCCCATTGTCAAAGATGATACTCTTCCAGAAGAGCAAAAGTTAAATAGAAGAATTGAAATTAGATTTGGCGTGAAGCAGTTTAGTGATCGAGAAATGCGTGTCATTCGAAATCCTATATAGTTGCTGTCGCCAAATAGGTGAACGATGAGATATTGAGCGCATCCATTGATGCGCTAGCGACTCTATATTAAGCGGTAAAAGAGGTTAGCTATGCAAGGTTTTGAAGTATTAAAGGCATTTTATATTGAGATTGAAGGTGAGGAAGATGAGGAGGGTATAGAGCTTTTATCACAAGCACCATTTTTATCAATGACTATTAATGATGCTGAGATTATACTTGTATTTGATGATGCTGAGCCAAATCATCTTTGTATAAAAGCCCCAGTAGGCCAACTTTTTCTTGATAATCCTAAAGTAAGCTCTATTCTTACCATCATTCTTGAAGCCAATTTTGAGTTTTGTGGTACAAGAGGTGCCACTTTAGGTATGAATTCTAACTCTGGCGAAGTGTGTTTGTTTTATCAAATGTCTTGCCAAGAAGTTTCACAAGATGCTTTACAGCAACTTTTAGTCGAATTTTCTGAAGTAGTTCATCTTTGGAAAGATACTTTAGTACAGCTGACTCAGGAAATAAGTTAAATGGATCATACGATGAATGACATGTCCATGCTTACTCGTTCGGGTGATCTTCTTCATGAGCAAAAAATTGAAGAGGAAATTTCTACAGTAAAACCAGCTCAGCTTGAATCTGGTGCCTTTAAATCTAAAATTAAAATTAATAAAGGTGCTACTAGTGGTTTGGCTGATAAAACATCAAAATTATCGAGTCAAGAGCGTTTAGCCAACCAAGTTCGTTTGGCTGGGAAGTCTGCTCTTGTCACTCTGGCAGCCGTTAATATAGCGTTATTTACACCCATTGAATTTTCATTTGGAAAAATGACTGCATTATCCTTAAGTGCTATGTTATTTTGTCTTGACAAGATTACTGAAGAAGAGAAAAAAAATAAATTACGAAAAAAGAAAGGCAGCAGTAAGAAAAAATCACTTCAACAACTTGAAGGTTCAGTTAAAAAAATTGGTGCAATTATTGGTTTTACTGCAATGGCGGTATTGATGGGTGGCTTGGGGAGTATTGCTGTTGGCTCGGCATTTACTATACAAAATTCTCTGTCGATGCAGGATGAGGAGTAAAAAGATGAAGCAAGTTCACTTTAATGTATTGAAAGAAATAGAATCTAGATTCGGGGTGTTGGATCGAGTAAACGAAGAGAGGTGTTCATTTCAAATTGGATGGAAAGTGAATTTAGGTGAAGAAAAGGTGTCTTTCAATTTCACTTCTGATTCAGTACGAATTTTTAATCTAGAAAAGTGTGAAAGTAAATCTAAGTATAAAGGGCTTGAGGAATTAAGGCAGTGTATAAAAAAAGCAGGCTTAGAGCACCTTATTTATTATGCCTTTGATGATACAAATAGTAATGGTAATAAAACATTAGAAGTTATAGGCCCGTCAGCGGATGGCTTGGAGGCTATAGATGTATTTTATAAAACACATACTATGGATGAGTTAGATGAAATGGGTGGTAGCCTGAGGCGCATTGGGAGTCGTCGTCGATGACACATGAGGTTTTCGGGAAAGTAATTGAGGTTATTGGCTCTCTTGTGTACGCAACAATGCCAAGCGCTAAAATTGGTGAAAACTGTTGGATTGTTGATCGTTCAACTGGTACCGAAACTCCCTGTGAAGTTGTGGGATTCAAAAAGGATTTTGTGCTATTGTCTTTGATTGGAGAAGTGACTGGTATTGCACTTGATTCTTTAGTCAAAGGGTCTGGTCATGTTTTTTCTATTTCAGTAGGTGATCATCTTCTTGGTTGTGTATTGAATGGGATGGGTGATATTGCTTATAAGCCAGATTGGTATGAAGAACCAAAAACTGATGGTATTTCTCGGTTCGTTGAGGGTGCTCCTCCAGATCCAATGAGCAGAAAAATGATTTCAGATTGTTTTCAAACTGGAATTCGTGCTATTGACTCATTACTCACTGTTGGTCAGGGGCAGCGTCTAGGCATCTTTGCCGCAGCAGGTGGAGGAAAATCTACCTTGATCGGAATGCTGATGCGTAACTGTAACTCTGATATCAATATTGTCTGTCTTATTGGGGAGAGGGGTCGCGAAGTCAAAGAATTCGTGGAGCATAATTTAACTGAGGACACAAGACGTAAATCTATCCTTGTTGTATCCACAAGTGAACGGCCTGCTCTTGAGCGTGTGAAAGCTGCTTACATTGCGACAACTCTTGCTGAGCATTTTCGTGATAAGGGCATGAGTGTGCTACTTGTTATGGATTCAGTCACCAGATTTGCCCGTGCTAAACGTGATATTGGTCTTGCTTCTGGCGAGCCTCCTACTCGGCGAGGGTTTACACCATCTGTGTTTTCCGAACTTCCTAAGCTGATGGAAAGAGCCGGAGCCGGCGAAGTCGGTACTATTACTGCATTTTATACAGTTCTTGTTGAAGGTGATGATATGACAGAGCCTGTTGCTGATGAGACTCGCTCTATATTAGATGGACATATTATATTGTCTCGAAAGCTAGCAGCAGCTCACCATTATCCTGCAATTAGTATTCTTGATAGCACAAGTCGTGTAATGACTATGATTGTTGATGATGCACACCTTACTGCTGCTGGACGAATGCGACAACTTTTATCTAAATATCAAGAAGTCGAACTGCTTGTGCGAGTCGGTGAATATGAAAGTGGTGTTGATCAAGAGGCCGATGAGGCAATTGCCAAAAACAAAGAAATTAATACGTTTCTCCAGCAAGGGCTTTATGAGTCCAGTAGTTTGCAAACAACTATTGATAACCTACAAAAGATTACAAAATGATAACAAGTATTTATGAACAAATCTCTAAAATAAAGCATACTAAACATGATAAGTTACTTAAACTAATTAGAAAAAAAGTTGCTGAAATAGATAATTTAAGTGAAAAAAAACGTCTTCTTGATCTAGAGCTAGATGACTTATTGAAAGAATTTCCAGCTCGTAAAAAAGAAATTTACGATGAATACTTAGAAGATAAAGTAAGCAAAAATACTTTTGAAAAAATTGGCTACAAGATCATGGTTTTAGAACATGAAATAAGTGCTCATCGTTTAAAAATTACGAGCCAAGAGGCACTGATAGACACTGCTCAAAAAGAGCTTGAGGAGTTGAATATTAAAAGAACAGGTCTTTCCAGAACTCTAGAGAAATACAATATTCTTATTGAAAATGATATGCAAGAAAATAAAAAATTAAGTGAGTTAGCTGAAGATATTGAAATGGAAGAGTTTTCTAGGTCAAATAAAGGCCGTGATTTTTTTGGAGGTTCTCGTGATTAATAATTCTATCTCTCCTCGTCATGATAATCCTATAGATCAGTCAGAGAAATCTGAAAAAAAAGAAAAAAAAAATGCTGAAAAAAACCTTGAAACTATTTTTGATGGTTATATAAGTAGCAAGTTGCTTCGTGAGAAAGATACCGACAAAAGAATGAAAGAATCATTGCAATTCATGAAACAGTCTCAACTAGATCATGAAAATAATACTATTGCAGCTAAAGTACATGGCTTTTTTCATGATGACGATCTTGCAAAAGATCGTGCAGATTCTACATCCCACCTTGCTATTAATTCAAGTTGCGATGCTATGGCAATGATCGCAAAGAATGAAGAAGATGACTCTGATCAAAAAAATATATCAGAAGCTGTTGAAAAGTTAAAAAATATGATTCAAACTATGGTATCCCAAGGTCTTTCAAATAGTGATTTTTTTGTGACTGTTGAAGGAAATAATGGAGTTAAAGTGAATGTTGCAATGATAAAAAATAATCAAGGTGCTGATATTTATATCTCTTCTGACTCATCTCAAGCTTTAGATTTTATTTCAAATCAAGCAACACGTATTGAAAAAGAATTAGAAGATAATCAACAATTAAAATTTACACTCTCTCTGGTATTTTAGCTCTTACTTATAAGTTATTTTTTAGATTATTAATTGCTTTTTATCAAGCATGTAGGATGTTATTATGGCCGTTAATATTGCCAAGAATTTACAGATTACTGGATCTGGGCATACTCGAGAAACAAAGACAAAAAATAGTATTACTGGGCCGGTTATTACTGACACTGGGAGCCTTTCTTTTATAGAAGAAAACAAAGAAGAAGTTGGTAAATCAATTGCGAGATTTAAATCTAGCAAATCTTCTAAAAAAAATAGAAAAAGTAATTCTGATGCTCATAAAGCTCAAAAAGACTATATAGAACAAATTAATAAAATACCGGACATGGATAAAACAGGGCTTAAGCAATTAGCTCAACAGCTTTTATCCAACGAGAAAGACCTCAATGATGCTGTTATATCCTCTTACCTCAAAAAACAAGGTTTGACCGACCCAAGTCATATCTATCTCGCATTACGCTTTGCAAAAGATGCAATGGTTTCAGATTTAAACAAATTTTCTTTTTCTCAAAATATTCAAGCTATAGAACTCTACAGCTCTAGAATTAAATCTATTGAAACTTATATTCAAGGGTATATGGAAAAAAATGGCGAGGCTATTTTTGCTGGAGTAAACTCAGGAGAAGAACAAACAGAATTCTCTAAATTAGGATTAGGGACGCCACAAATACTTCGAGATTATTATAGATCAATTATTAAAGAGCATAAGACGGTTTTAGATATTTACAAGGATATTGTATCCAAACATGGTATAGGAAATTTTTATACTCGATGTGATTTTTTAATGAAGTTCGTTAGTCGTCATCTTGAATCAGAAAAAGGGAAGTATAATAATTATAAATTACAGCTCATGCATAAAGAAATACATTTGCTGAGATCTGTTCAAAGTGAAATTTCTCGTGTAAATGAATACTTTAATCAATATAATGAAAAAAAAGATTCACAGTTATTTCAGCATAAAGTATTTGAATCTATTGTAACAATGGTTGAATCTACTTCTGTTCGTGAGGCACAAATGTCTGCTTTGCACATACTCTGTAATGTATCTGAACCTAAAGAAAAAATATCTGTTGTTAATAATTTAATAGCTTGCATATCTGATATGCCTGACACTCTTTTTAAGAATATTACAGCTCGAATTAAAATTAGAATGATGGTGTACACCATAAGTGAAAAATTAATGATTACTGCAAATGAAACTCGTGAAGAGCTGGCTAAAACAGATCTTTACTATAAAGCTGGCGGATTTCAGTCGAATGCTGCAGATCCAGCGTTAGAGTCCCTTAAGATTACTGCTTATTTTCCAGAGCGTGTCGAAGATGGCGCGCAGACCGAAGAAAATGATACTATGGAAGGGTTTGAATCTACTGAAACAGGCAGTTTGTCAGCTCATTAAAGACATTAAATCAATGCTTTCTTTCCCTTCCTTTCTTGTTGTATTCCCTCTTCCCTCGTGCTTACTCATTTTAGATTACATTGTAATTTATTGCAAAAAGACTACTCTAAACGTAAACTACTGAAAATCAAATTTTTTCTCTCTTTCTATTAACATGCGCATGGAAAATATAGTATGCTCACATTCTACAGGCTGGTCATATTTTGTGCTTTTTTATTATCAACACCTCTCCATGCATCTTCTGTACCTTTTTTTCTTGAGCCTTATTCCCAGTGGATTGAACTACAGAACCCTCAATGGAAGTGCCATTTTAATACTGATAAAAGTCGTCAATGCCTCTGGCCTGGCTTCATGAATATGACAGTACATACTCGACACGCTGATTTTAGTATCTGGGTGAATGTACAATCAAAAAGCTTGCTGGATTTACCAGGTGATGATAAATATTGGCCTCTTGATGTTCGTGTTGAAGCGCAAGAGACGGGCGTTATTGTTGATGCAGCTGTTATTCGTCATCGACGAGGGCGCCCACAAATTCAGTTGGAAGCAGGTCAATATAAAGTGACTGGAAAATTTGTATGGTCAAAAAGGCCAAAGTCACTCAAACTCCCTTTACACTATGCTATTGTCAACTTACAAACACCTGAAGGTATTTTTTGGCATAGATCTTCTGATACTCTTGAATTTTCGAAAAGTATGATGCCAATGGCTGAATCTCAGCAGGAAAATGGTCTTAGAGTTACCATTTATCATCGCCTCGTCGATGGCATACCACAAAAAATAGAAACCCATATGAGCTTATCTGTGAGTGGTCAACAACGCGTCATTCGTTTACCAAGGCCAGAGCCTGATTTTATTATACCCATCGACTTTCAAAGTGACTTACCTGTAAAATTTACTAGTGACAACAACATTGAGCTACAAGTGAAGCCAGGGCAGTATTGGATTCGATCTCGTGGGCGACTGAAAAATGAACAGCTCGAATTTAAAGCAAAAGTTATTCAACCTAAAGCCTTCCAGCCATGGCCAGCGCATGAATATTGGGCGTACCAAACACAGCCTCCTTTTGGGCTTCGTGTTAAACAAGGTACCCTGGTCGATGCTACCCAAATTGAACTACCGAATGAGTGGCGTGACTTACCGATCTATCGTGTAAAGTCTAATGATTCGCTTGTGCTTGAACCCTCTCAGCAAAAAGAAGATTCATTGCAAAGAAATTCATTACATTTAGACAGAGATATTTGGCTTCGATTTGCAGGTGATCAATATGTTATGAGTGATCAGTTTACTGGGGAAATGCGTACAGACTGGAGACTGAACCGTTCTACTCATGCTCAACTACAGCGAGTGATACAGGGGCAGAAGCAAGCACTGTTAATTACCATAGATCCTGTGAGTGGAGAAGAAGGCGTTGAACTACGTCAAAACAAAGTCAATCTCAATGGGGTGAGTCGTATCGATAGGCACTTTAAAGTTGCTGTTCTTGGTTGGGATTTGGCTGTTGATTCTATTCGTTCCACTTTACACCTTCCTCCTGGTTGGACATTATTTGCAGTATTAGGTGACCGTGGAGAGAGTAATTCATGGGTGAATCGATGGACAGTATGGGATTTATTTCTCTCTTTACTTGTGACTATTTTAGGATATCGCGTCTTAGGTTTATGGGGTGGTATGATTTCACTTGGCATGAGTATTTTTGTGTATCAAACCGATCCATCCTGGATTGTTCTTTGGTTTGGAGTGTTACTCTCTATTGCTATTGTCCATCTCAATGGTCGCTGGCAGCAACAACGGTCAATTGTAGTTCTATGTCTTATTGGTATGATGTTTTTAAAATGTCTTGGCTTCACACTTGAGCAAACTCGTTTAATGGTTTACCCACAACTTGAACATGCTCAAGTTGATATAGAGAAGCCAAAGTTAAGCCAAGACAATACGATGGACATGATGCAATCTATGGTGATGACTTCATCACCAAGGTCAAGTCAGCTTAAGCAGAGCGAAAGTCGTCCTATGACGGAAAAGAATATAATATTACTTGATGCTGTAGAGCATAAAATACCTCAAGGTGATAGGGATTTTTTACAAACAGGTGAAGGTGCTCCGCGATGGCGGTGGAATCAATACACGTTGGTTGATAGAGGTGTGACTCATAGTGAGGATGTTATTTCAATAATTTTATTGAATCCGTTTATGCAGAGTCTTTGGCGCTTATTGAGTATATTTTTTATTGTTGTTGCTGTCATCATTGCTCTTCAAAAAATGTATAAAGTGTTTAAGAGCACTTCTGTAAGTAGTCAAAATAATTTCTCTATACTCCCTTCAATAGTATTTTTTTCTACCATTATTTTAAGTTTATCGAGTCCTATCGATGCTCAAGCAAGTTCTCAGCTTACTATAAAGACAGGTCATGACACTCGTCATAAAAATGAAATGCTCATCAATGAGTCTCAGATTATCGAAGAGCTTGAAGACTATTTACAGCAAGTGCCTTTATGTTTTCCTGAGTGCGCGGCCTTAGAGTCTGCAACTCTTTTTGCTCACGACCAAGTTTTTGAAATTACTCTAGAGATTCACTCTATTGCTCATATTGCAGTGCCTTTACCTACAGCAGATGATTGGCAACCTACCGAAATTACAGTGAATGGACAAGATGCTCGATCTCGATTAACAAGGGCTAAAAAAAATGGACAAATTTTAACGTATTTACAAGTAGATCCAGGTCAGTCAGTTTTAAAAATGAAAGGAATTATGGTTGGTCGTCAAATAGATATTAATGTACCGCTCCCCATTCATCATGTGAGCTACGACTTAAATGAATGGCGTATAGTAGGGAACAACCGCCAATCCTTACTACAAGGGACACTTCAATTAGAAAAGAGCACACAAAGTAAGAGTGCTCTTTCTTCAGAGCAGTTTACAATGCTTGCTCAACCTCAAAAAATACCAACATATTTGGAAGTTACGCGCCATTTGACTTTGGGGGTTCGTTGGTTGCTGACGACTGAAGTGAGGAGGATTTCACCTAACAAAGGTTTTATTGAGTCTAAAATTCCTTTGTGGCCAGGAGAAAGTCCAATCACCCCAATTGATGTTAAAAATGGTTATGCGCTCATAGAGCTTGGATATGGCTCGAGCTTACGCTGGACGTCTGAGGTTGAGCAAAAATCTCAGATGTCGCTTCAAAGTTATTCAGGTGAAGACTATTTTGAAACTTGGCAAGTAAATGTAGGGCCTTTATGGCGCTTGAACTTTAATGGTATTACACCTACAGCACAAAAAGCAACTCAACGGTTATTCTACCGATGGCGACCAAAGCCTACAGAAACATTGCATCTTTCGATTCAGCGACCAAAAGTAAAAGCTGGAGCTTCCCAAAGTGTTGAGCAAGCTTTTTTAAGTTATAAGCTTGGTGATGCTTTTAATCGAGGTACACTTGAATTGCAATTATTGTCAGCCAGCCCAGGAGAATATTCTGTTTATCTTGACAGCCAAGTGATTGTTGATCAAGCAACATTAAATGGCACGCCGATTTATGATGTAAAAAAAGGTCATATACGAGCACAGCTTGAGCCAGGTGAGCACCATCTTAAAATTGAGTGGCAGCAAGCCGCATCAAAAAGCTTTGTTTTTGAGCCAAGTGAAATACAATCTTCCTTGCCTCTTGCCAATCTTAAGGTAAGTATTACTCCTAAAAAAGGTCAGTGGATATTACATGTTTTTGGGAGCTCCATGGGGCCTGCAATTTTATTTTGGTCAGTTTTACTGGTTATTATTGCAAGTGCTTATTTAATATATCGCATTCAATGCTTGTGTACTGCGCGCAAAGATAAGTTTACTTTGCCTATGAAATTAACAGATTGGTTTCTTTTAGGTGTGGGCACTTCAACAGTATTGTGTTATGCGCTTGCACCTGTTGCAATTTGGTTGTTTGCACTTGCTTGGCGTGGTTCAATTGAGCCGGCACAGTATTTTACTACACAAAAACGCTTTCAATGTATGCAAGTATGTCTTATTTTTTTAGGTCTATTGGTCGCCTTATTGATTATCGCAGTGGTACCTCGTAGTCTTCTCGCAACACCAGAGATGTTTATCTCAGGCAATGGCTCTTCTGCTCAAGCCTTGCATTGGTTTCAAGATAGTGTCATGGATGGGCGGATTACTGGCTATGGTTTCACAGCACTGCCTCGATGGGTTTTTCATGGAATTATGTTAATATGGTCTCTATGGTTGGCTCATAAAGTAGTACAGTGGATTTACTTTTCAGTGTCTACCTTACAACATAAGGGGTGGTGGACACTGAATATCAAGGAAGACTAAAACATGCAATACTAATTCAGCATATCTCCAAAAAACTCGAAGAGTGTTGCTTCTTGTGCAGTATTTTTATTTGAGATAAGGCGCTGATGTGATTGTAGGTCAACCATATCGGCGGCAATTTCTGCAGCTTCAAATAAAATGGCGTCTTCGTCTGTGACCACTTTCATAGCTGCATCTTCTTGTATTTTTGCTTCGAGAGTCTTAAGCTCTTCATAGCTGTTCAATTGCACTAATTTTTTTGCTTTTCTTCGATTATTTTCTATAGCGAGACGTTTTTCTTCTAGCACGAGCTTTTCTTTGATTCGTGTATCATAACTCAGTGAAACTTGGGTGTTTTCTCTTATCTCATCTAGAAACCGAGACTGTTCAATTAAAAATTGGTAATCAATATCACTGGATATTCTATGACTATGTCGTTGCTGAATGACTGGTAAAACTGGCTGAAGATTATAAAAAGTATTAAATTGGGCTGGTTTTATAGTATCCCAAGGAAGTGCATTTTCCAGCGCACTTTCACCAACGTCATCAGAGTTAAACAAAGAAATCATTTGAATATCTGGAACTATGCCTTTGTGCTGATTGGAGCCGCCTGAAATTCTGTAAAATTTAGCATGTGTCATTTTAAGTTGGCCATGATCAAGAGGCCTAAGTACTTGCACTGTCCCTTTTCCAAAGCTTCTTGATCCTAGTATGATGCCGCGCTCATAATCTTGAATAGCACCTGCAAAAATTTCGGATGCAGAGGCACTTAAACGATCAATGAGAACTACTAGAGGCTTATCGAATACAATTTTAGGGTCTGAGTCTCGATTTAAACTTACCTGATTACGGGTATTTTTAATTTGGACAGTTGGGCCTGTTTTAAGGAAAAGACCAACTAAGCGATTCGCTTCTTGAAGAGAGCCGCCCCCATTAGCCCGAAGATCTATTACAAGACCATTAACACCACGCATCTCTGAACTTGTTAGAATTTTTTCAACGTCATCAGACACTCGCCGATAATTTTTATTGCCCTTGCTTCTTCCTGCAAAATCTGCATAAAAAGCAGGTATTTCAATAATTCCAAGCTTATATTGAGTCTTATCACGAGTAATTTCAAGTATATCGCTTCTAGCTGCTTGATCTTCAAGCTTCACTGTATTTCTCGTAATTTTAATAATATTATTCGACCGGCTTTGCCCCTTACCATCTTGAATTTCAAGATAAACATCAGTGTCTTTTGGGCCTCTAATTAAAGCAACAACTTCATCTATTCTCCAGCCTACAATATCTTTTAAGCTGTCTTTAGTACTGCCAACAGAAATAATTTTATCAAGCGGCTTCAGTTGACCAGATTGAGCCGCAGGGCCTCCAGGGACTAGGCGAACAACCTTAGTATGCTCATCATCTGTTTGTAGTACAGCACCAATACCCTCCAATGAAAGCGACATATTAATATTAAAGTTGTCAGAAGCACGAGGCGATAAATATTGAGTATGAGGATCATAGAGTTCAGTAACGGTATTCATAAAACCTTGAAAAATATCTTCACTATTAAACTGCTCAAGCTGATGTAACTTTGCTTCATAGCGTTTGGTCAAAAGAGTCACAATGTCTTTATTTGACTTTTCAGCAAGTAATAAACGAAGACCAGCTTCTTTGAGCTGTTTGAGCCATAGTGTTTCAAGTGTATGCTCATTTTTAGGCCAAGATATATCTTTTCGATCCATTTCCAGTGTTTCATTGACTGAAAAGTCGAGTGTACTTTTATTTTTCAATGCGGCAAGCATGAATATATAGCGAGCTTCTGCTTTTGCTAAATACTGGTTATATATTTTAAATGGAATCGTTAAATCAGCACTTTTGATAGTGTCATCAAATGACAGTCTATATTTTTGAAGTTTTTTGATGTCGTGAGATGTAAAGTGCAATTTAAGAGGATCAAGTATTTCAATATAATGATCAAAAATAACCGCAGAAAACTGGTCATTGACCTCAATTTGCCTGAAGTGATCAAAATTTAAGCTTTGTGTGATTGCCTTAAATGTAGCACTATGCACTTTTTCTGGAACGATTGAAGGAATTTTAGCTATCGCAAAATGGCTGGCTGATAATGCTAGGCAAGTAAATGCCAGGGCTGTGAATGGCTTTCGTGTGAAAGGTATTTGTATCATAAAGCGTCTAAAGTCCCTTAGTAGATGTATCAATAGCAGCCTGTTATTTATCAGTCATGATCAGGCACAGTATTTGATTAAATATTAAAAATAGAGTAAAAATTATTATTTGTTGATGACGGTTTCTGAATTAGTTTAGCTGAGTGATGCCCATGAGTACAACTGTTAACTTGAAATATACTCTTTGAATCAAGTTTATAGATCTTGGCTATCTCTTTATTTGATCTTGCGAGTATTGGCTTTAGACTCTAGTCTTATATAAATGATCTTTATTGGAGTATCTCTCATTTGCAGTATCTATTTTGGGTGAAGATGTGAAAAATGGCCGTAGTGACCAAGTTTCACCTTTGGCAACACTTCTGGTGATCGATGACGATCCTACAATTCGCTTAGCAGCTGAAGACCTGTTGACGAGTGAGGGATTTTGTGTCCTCTGTATTGAGACCCCTCAGGATTTACCAGAATTATTGTCTCGCTGTCAGCCGGATGCTTTCTTAGTTGATGTTAATCTTCCATTTATGAATGGCTATCGGGTGTGTGATTATATACGTGGTGAGGCAGGTTTGACCCTTGTACCTATCCTCATGATGACTGCCAATGATGAGGTAGACTCTGTAAACCAAGCTTATGAAGCAGGGGCAACTGACTTTATATCTAAACCAATCAATTACTTACTGCTCGCGCATCGAGTGAAATATATGCTAAGAGGCTATCATACTCTTCGTCACTTCATGCAACAGCAGACTTCCTTAGTCCAAGCCCAACACATTTCCAAGCTTGGATATTGGTCTCTAGACATCAAAGAAAACATTATTGATATTGAGCCCTATAGCGCCGCACTCCTTGGTTGGAATGTGGAACTCCTCAATGAAGCTACTGCTTCCCCAAAAGCATACTCAGACCTCTTTGCACACGTAGATGCCTATGATCTTCCATTGGTCATGGATGCATTTACTCAATTATTAGAATCAAGGACATCCTTTTCTATTCAGCATCGTGTGCGATTACTCTGTGGTAATGAGAGGATTCTAAATCACCAAGGGAGTATATTCGAATCTGATGGTGGTCGTTATGTTCGAGCAATAGGGACAATACAAGATATAACAGAGCAGAAAAAAGCCGAACTCAAAATTTATGAAATGGCATTTTATGATAACCTCACATCTTTGCCTAACCGATCTTTTTTGAAAGAATTTTGGGATCGTAAATGCTTAGGTGTTCAAAACTCAGTCGCACCATTTGCAGTTCTTTGCCTCAGCTTAAATCATTTCTCTCGTGTCAATGACTCTTTTGGGCAAGATATTGGTGATGAGCTTATGCGTCTAGTTGGTCATCGCTTGAATAGAGCAGCCCAGTCACAGAACTTTATAGACAAATTGCAAAGTTTTGATGATGACGATTTTATAGGTGCAATACGGCGTAAAGCAGACGTTGTTGCAAGGGTAGATAGTAATTCATTTGTGTTCTTTTCACAACCAAATACATCAGAACAGTCTCTTATTGAGTTGTGTGCTGATATTCAAATCATTATATCTGAACCCTTTACAATACATGGTACGAGCATCTTTTTAACATCATCTATTGGAGTTGCCTGTTTATCGCCAGAAATTTCTAACCTTACCAGTCTTATCGATGCAGCACTGTCTGCGGTCAATTTTGCTAAACGGCAAGAGCACGAGCAATATGTATTTTTTACGACTGAGATGATGACTCGTGCAAGAGATCGAATTGAACTTGAAAAAGACTTGCGAGCCAGTTTGAAAAATAAAGATTTTTTTTTAGCCTACCAGCCCAAGCTCTGTTTAAATAATCTTGAAGTCATTGGATTTGAAGCATTAGTTCGATGGCAGCATCCTGTTAAAGGGCTTGTACCACCAAATTTCTTTATTGCAATCGCTGAAGAAACAGGACTTATTGAAGAGCTTGGGTTATTTGTCCTTCAACAAGGCTGTGAAGATCTTATAAAATTTGAAGGAGAGGGATTTAATGGTATTAGTATGGCATTAAATATTTCTGCTCGTCAATTTAGCCAAGCTGGATTTACCGAACTTGTAAGTGAAGTGATACATAACTATGAAATTTCACCAGAAAAGCTAGAATTAGAAATAACAGAAAGTATTATAATGAAAGATGTCGAGCATGCGTTAAAGATGTTGCATGCGCTTAAAAGCATTGGCGTTAGAATTGCACTGGATGACTTTGGTACAGGCTATTCATCTTTTAGCTATTTAGCAAAATTTCCATTTGATACGTTAAAAATAGATCAAGAATTCCTCAAGGAAATTCCTGAAAATGCTGATTCTTTTGCAATTATTAGGGCAATTAATTCTTTGGCGAAAGGGTTAGGCATGAGAACAGTGGCAGAGGGCATTGAAACGCCTGAGCAGCTAGAGGCTGTTGCATGTATGGATTGCGATTTAGGTCAAGGTTATTTAATCAGTTCACCAAAAGCATTCCCAGAAATGCTCCATATGTTGGTCAATAAAACATGGGCGCATGCTTTAAAAAGTACAGGCCAAGCAAGTGATCGAAGACAAAAGTAATGATGAGGAAGTTGTATGAACAGTACAGGCGCAAGAACTCAAAATGGTAGCGGGTCAATTGTGATTGAGAACCATGATCTTATTGCAGATATTGAACAAGATCGATTTATTGCGAACTCACTTGAGAGAACTCGATTTATATGTGGTCGATTTCCAGGAACGCTGGAAAAAGAATATCAGTTACAGGCACAAGAGCAGCAAGCAAAATCATTAACTGATGCGCTGAGCCTATCAGCTCTGTTGGTTGGTATTGCTGGTGTATTTGAGATACTCTCTGGTGGCAGCTTCGTTATTCTCCAAATGCTACTTCCAGCAATGATTGCGATTGGACTTGGCATTGTACTTTCTCAGCATCAGTTTTTTAGGACATTCAATCAAGTCTACATCTTATTAACCTTGGCATTGCTAGGGTATGCTACTCAAGCTGCTACTTTTCAATCTCAGGGTGTTACACATCATTGGATGCTTGTAATTGGCATGATTTCACTTGTGTTTTGTGCTCGTGCATCTTTGGAAATACCCAGTTTATTATTTATGGCAATCATCATAGGTCTTATTGTTGCTTCACCAGAGAATATTATACAAAGTGGTTTATATTTTATGATGTTCGCACTTTCAGGTGTTGCATTTTGGATGTGGCGAGAAGATATTGATCGACGTCGTTTTTTACAGGTGTATGTACCACCTTCGGCTCACAAAGCGCCTGGTGGCGTCAAGGAAAGTGATCGAGCCCGCTCTCTTGTTGTGTTAGATAAGCAAACAGGATTAGCAAACAACACAAGTTTTATGCGGTTTTTTTCAAATGAGTGGTCTAGAGCATTTCGCGCACGTCAAAGTTTATCCCTTATCCTCATTTCATTGGACGTTACAATTGCCAAGCTTACTGAGCATGGCCACTTAGATCGCGTACTCACAGAGCTGCAACGGTATTCTCGTCGGCCTGGAGACTTAGTCGGTAAAACAGATGAGCGGTCATTTGCAGTGTTGTTATCGAATACTGATATTGCAAACTCAAGGCGGTTGGCAGAATCTTTACTTGAACACCTACACGGTTTAGATCTTGCAAGTGATGGTTCTTTAAAAGTATTTATGGGCGTAGCATCTACGCTCCCAATGCCAAGTATGACCCATGAAGATTTATACGCAAAAGCAAAAGAAGCTCTTGTATCAGCAGAAAGAAAGCCAAATAACCTCTAGGGAGTCTGGCGATTCAATGGCTCATTGGCTAAATCTGTAGAGTTTCAAAAAACGCACCTAAAGCGGCATACATCGAATAGGCATCTTTGCTGCCAGCAAGCTCTCGAGTTGAGTGCATTCCGAGTGTTGGGACGCCAATATCTAAAGTTTTTATGCCAAGCTTAGCGGCTGAAAGTGGACCAATAGTTGATCCGCAAGGTAAGTCATTTCGGTGAGAGTAATACTGCACCGGAATAGACTCTTTTATACACAGTGTTTTAAAAATAGACTGAGTCTCACTTGAAGAGGCATATCGTTGGTTTGCGTTTGTTTTAATGACAAGACCTTTGTTCATATGAGGTTTATGAAGTGGGTCGTGCTTCTCCGAAAAGTTTGGATGAACAGCATGGGCATTATCTGTACTGATAAGCATTGAGTTTGCGATTAAGCGTGCATGATCGTCAGTATTTGGGCAAATTCTTTTGAGTATTTTATCAACAAGATCACCATTTGCACCAGTAAAACTTTGGCTTCCTACCTCTTCATGATCAGTACAAATCAACATGCAAGAGACATCAGTATCAGCTTTTATTAGTGCTAAAAGGCCTGTATAGCAGCTTAATAAGTTATCAAGCCTTGCTGATGCAAAAAACTCTTCATTGGCGCCAAGAAGAGTTGGCTTTTGTAAATCAAATAACGAGAGATCATAGTCAAGTATATTTTCAGGATCATGGCCGTTGCTTATCAATGCTTGCATTAATAAGTCTTCAAAATCAAATTTTGAACAGCTTTTGCCCATTGTTAAGCCAAGAATAGGGTTTAGATGAACTTGAGGGTTAATTGTTTTACTCGTATTTGCTTCTCGATCAAGGTGAATTGCAAGGCTTGGGATAAATGCAATAGGTTTATCAATAGTGATAAGATCAGATTTCATATCACCTTGCTTATCGAGAAACCAGACTTTTCCGGCAAGACCCAAATCACGATCAAACCAAGTTGACAGCAAAGCACCGCCATAGACTTCGACATTAAACTGTAAATAACCTTCATGGGTATACAATGTTTTTGGTTTTAATTTTAAACATGGACTATCTGTGTGAGCAGCAACCAGTCTAAAGCCATCAGGAATATCAAATATCTCAGCCATTTGAAACGCTACAATCGAGGTTTCACCTCGAGTGACATAATATTTACTACCAAGCTCTATTGACCATTGTTCACGCTCATCGAGCCTTTGGTAACCTGCCTGCTCCAAAACAGACGCCATCGTCAGTGTCGCGTGAAACTGGGTAGGAGAAGCTTGGATAAATTTTTGTAATCCTTGGTTGAACGAATCCTGATCCATTCTCATAAAAACTCTCTTGTTTCATTAATGATGGGGTGTTTCCCTAACTTAATTCTTGCTTGTGCAGATTATAAACGGGGGAAGCTCTGCTGTATACCCATAGACTTGTTTCATTGTTCATCAGAGGTAATTTGAGCTAGAATTAGAGCTAAATCTCAAGTTAAGCTGCCTAAGTTTCTGTGAATGGAAGCATTTTCATGATATAATGTCACACAAAATTGTCATTGATCAAGTAAAAAAGCACGAGGAAGTGTATGACTATTGAAAATTATTACGGTGACGACGACGCACAAGAAACAAAAGAATGGCTCGCTGCTTTTGAATCCCTCCTTCATCGAGAGGGGGCTGAACGGGCTCTTTATTTACTTGAAAAATTAACAGAAAATGCTCGATCAAGTGGAATTAACCTTAAAAATTTAAATACACCTTATATGAACACGATTCGACCTGAAAGCGAACCGCGCCTTCCTGGAGATCAGTTTATTGAAAGACGCATCCGCTCTATGATTCGCTGGAACGCCCTAGCAATGGTAATGCGGGCTAATGACAATGATGATGAGCTTGGAGGGCATATTTCAACCTATGCCTCAAGTGCGACATTATGCGAAATTGGTTTTAATCATTTTTTTAAAGCCCAAACAGACGATCATGCTGGAGACCTTATCTATTTCCAAGGTCATAGTAGTCCTGGCATTTATGCTCGAGCGTTCCTTGAAGGTCGTCTTACAGAAGATCAACTTAATCATTTTCGAAGAGAAGTTGATGGTGTTGGTCTCTCATCTTACCCTCACCCAAAATTGATGCCTGATTTTTGGCAATTTCCAACAGTTTCTATGGGTTTAGGCCCAATTCAAGCCATTTACCAAGCTCGGTTTGCGAAATTTATGCAAAATCAAGGCCATGTGCTAGATACGCAGCAAAAAGTATGGGCATTTCTTGGTGACGGTGAAACTGATGAGCCTGAAAGTTTGGGCGCAATCTCTTTAGCTGGCCGTGAGCGACTTGATAACTTGATTTTCGTTGTGAACTGTAATTTACAACGTTTAGATGGGCCTGTACGAGGGAACGGGAAGATTATTCAAGAACTTGAGTCAGTTTTTCGTGGCGCTGGCTGGAATGTAATTAAAGTAGTCTGGGGTCGCTTATGGGATCAACTTTTTGAAAGAGATAAAACCGGAGTGCTTCGTAAACGAATGGAAGAGTGCGTTGATGGCGAGTTTCAAGCCTTTAAGACTCATGGTGGCGCTTACACACGAGAGCATTTTTTCAATAAATACCCAGAACTTGCGGCTCTTGTAAGTGATTTTTCTGATGATGATATTGCGAAGTTGAATCGTGGTGGGCATGACCCATATAAAGTCTACGCCGCTTATCATTCTGCTGTAAATCATACAGGCCAACCTACAGTAATCCTTGCAAAAACAGTCAAAGGCTATGGCACAGGTTCTGGAGAGGCGCAAAATAAAACCCATCAAATTAAGAAGCTTGATATTGAAAGCTTAAAAGAATTTAGAGATAAATTTAACATTCCAATTAATGATGAAGAGCTACCAAAACTGCCATATTTTCGTCCTGCTGATGATTCTAGCGAAATGCGCTACCTACATGACCGACGTCGAGCACTCGGCGGGTATCTGCCGCAGCGCAAAATTAAAGAAGAATTTTTGAAAATTCCTGATATTGGTATTTTTGGGCCGCTTTTAGAGGGGAGCAATAACCGTAAAATATCAACAACAATGGGTGCTGTGCGAATCATGTCGTCTCTCATTAAGCAACAGGATATTGGTGAACGAGTTGTCCCGATTGTGCCTGATGAAGCTCGAACGTTTGGTATGGAAGGGATGTTTCGTCAACTTGGAATATATTCCAGTGTAGGTCAACTCTATAAGCCAGAAGATGCTGGTAGTGTGATGTACTATCGAGAGGACATCAAGGGTCGAATTCTTGAAGAAGGCATTAATGAGGCTGGTGCTATGTCTTCTTGGATTGCAGCTGCAACAGCTTATTCCTCTTACGGCGTTTCCATGATCCCATTTTATATTTACTACTCTATGTTTGGGTTCCAGCGTATTGGTGATCTAGCCTGGGCTGCAGGCGATATGCAAGCGAGAGGATTCTTAATTGGTGGAACCTCTGGTCGAACCACATTGAATGGTGAGGGTTTACAGCATCAAGATGGGCATTCACATGTGCTGGCATCTACAATTCCAAATTGTGTTGCTTACGATCCGGCATACAATTATGAGCTTGCAGTCATTATTCATGATGGTTTGAAGCGTATGGTTGAGCATAAAGAAAATGTTTTTTACTACATCACCACCTTAAATGAAAACTATGCACATCCACCAATGCCTGTAGGTATTGAAGAAGGCATTATAAAAGGCATGTATAAACTATCAGAAGCAGAAGTTAATGTTGATTCTAAATTGCGTGTTAATCTTCTTGGTTCTGGCTCTATTTTACAAGAAGTCGAAGCTGCAGCTGAAATGTTAAAAGATATTTATGGTGTTGATGCCGATATTTGGAGCGTCACAAGCTATAACGAATTACGTCGAGATGGATTAACTATCGATCGCTGGAATATGCTTAACCCATTAGAAACACGAAAAAATGCTTATGTCAGTGATTGCTTGAATACTTCTCCAAGAATGCCTGTTATTGCTGTTACTGACTATATGAAAATTCATGCAGATCAAATTAGACCATTTGTACGAGGCCATTTTACTGCACTAGGAACTGACGGCTTTGGACGAAGTGATAGCCGTGAAAAACTCAGGTATCACTTTGAAGTTGATCGTTATTTTATTGCACTTGCTTCATTAAGCGCGCTTGCAGATAAAGGCATACTTGGTCGATCTAAAGTACAAGATGCAATCACTCGCTTTAATATCGATCCAGAAAAACTAGATCCACAGCACGCATAAATACTACGCATCAGTGGATGTAAATCATGGAGTTGACCAAACGAATTTTTGAATAAAAGGAAAAGCCCAATGGCTGATGTATTAGTGCCAGACATGGGGTCTGATGACCCAGTGGATGTAGCAGAAGTTTTAGTAAAAGTAGGCGATACAGTTCATCTCGAAGATTCCTTAATTATCCTTGAATCAGCCAAGGCCTCATTAGAGGTTCCATCTCCAGCAGCAGGCACTATTATTGCTATCCATGCTTTAGTTGGCCAATCCTTAAATACCGGAGATCTCCTCTTAACCTTAGAGAGTGTGGCGAGTGCTTGTGATACTCACTTATCAGATTCTCAACCTCCGCCAGTTGCTTGTGAGCCGTCCTCTACACACAAGCCAGAGATTTTACAATCTGTGACTCAAGATGCTGACAAAGAATTCACCCTACCTGATATTGGCGGAGATGCCGCTGAGGTTATTGAACTCAGTGTTCAGCCAGGTATGGCTGTTACAAAAGATCAAACTTTACTTATTTTAGAATCTGCAAAAGCAACAGTTGAAATCCCTGCTGATTCAGATGGTATTCTAGTGAAGTACCTTGTGCAATTAGGCGAATCTGTCAATGAGGGAAGCCCTTATGTGATTATGACTGTTGGCGAAACAACGAGCACTACAGTTCAACCTGACAAACAAGCTATAGCTGCACAGCAACCTGCTCAATTACAAGCTCCAAAACCGACAGTGCAGGCTATTTCAGCAGGAAACCTTCAGTATGATTTAGACGTTAATCTCTCAAGCCAAGTTCATGCAGGGCCAGCAGTAAGACGTCTTGCGAATAAACTTGGCGTTGTTTTAAGTAGAGTATCTCCAACTGGCCCAAGAGGGCGAATTCTTAAAGAGGACGTACAGGCTTTTGTTAAACTACAAATGCTCAAGCCTCAAAATGAAGATCAAAGTGGGGGAGAGTTGCCAAGATTGCCGACAATTGACTTTTCTCAGTACGGTGACATTGAAGAGATTAGCTTAACAAAAATTCAACACATGAGCGCACAAAACTTGCACCGTGCCTGGATTAATATCCCGCATGTAACTCAATTTGATGTGGCTGATGTTACTGATCTTGAGGCTTTTCGAAAAAGCCTCAGTGAAGAATACAAAGCCAAAGGTGTAAAAATTACCATGCTTGCCTTTATGATTAAAGCGAGCACTATTGCTTTAAAGCAATTTCCTAGATTTAATGCTTCATTACATTCAGATGGAAAGACGCTCATTCAAAAGAAGTACTGTCACGTTGGCTTTGCAGCGGATACGCCGTTTGGACTTGTTGTTCCTGTTATTCGAGATGCTGACCAACTTTCAGTTGTTGATATTGCTCGTCAACTTGGTGAACTGAGTAGCAAAGCGAGAGATAAAAAATTATCACCACGAGACATGCAAGGTGGTTGCTTTTCAATTTCATCTCTTGGTGGTATCGGTGGTACAGCTTTCACACCAATCGTTAATTGGCCAGAAGTTGCTATTCTTGGTGTCTCAAGAGCTTCTCTACAACCGCAATGGCAAGGCGATTCTTTCAAGCCTCGATTAATGCTTCCTTTATCTCTTTCTTATGATCATAGAGTCATAGATGGAGCAGATGCAGCTCGTTTTGCACAATATCTTGTAAAGCTTCTCTCTGATTCCCGTCGAATGCTGTTATAGTTTGAGAATATTTTGAGGACAAGCGCTTTTAGCAATTATTAATCGCGCCCTTCAAGCGTAGTTATTTTTATAAGTCATTTATTTTTATGGATAACTTATGAAGACCATAGACCTATTGAACATCCATTATTTATACATTTTCATTGGAGATTTTAAGAATGCCTCATCCTGAGTGGATCCAAAGCGCAATAGTGTATTTAACTGCCGCTGTTATTTGTGTACCATTATTTCGTAAGCTCGGACTGGGTGCTATTTTAGGATATCTAGTCGCAGGTATTGTGATTGGCCCAAGTGGCGCCAACATTATTTCCGAGACTGAGCAACTCCTTAGTCTTGCTGAGTTTGGTGTTATCATGTTACTTTTTTTGATTGGTCTTGAGATAGCACCTCGTAAATTATGGGAAATGAGGCGAAGCGTTGGATTCACTGGTACAGGGCAGCTCCTTGTCTCTTCAGGATTACTTTGCCTTGCACTCTTTTTTATTACTGATTCTTGGAATACGTCATGGATTTTAGCCTTTACACTTGGTTTATCTTCAACTGCATTTGCTATCCAGTTAATGGCAGAATATGAAATTTTGCCTACACCTCTTGGTCGTCAAGGTTTTTCTATTCTTTTATTGCAAGATATTGCTGTTGTACCAATTTTATTTTTAGTTGGAAGCGTAAGCTCTGATGGAAGTGCATCTTCAATGGATATCATAATCAGTGTGATTGTTTTATTTGTCGTTATTCTCTTTGGTCGATTTGGATTAAACCCATTACTTCGAGTAATAGCGCACTATGGTAATCGAGAGGTCATGACTGCAGCTTCATTACTTATTGTTGTTGGTGTTGCTGAACTCATGTATCAAGCTGGCTTATCTATGGGGCTTGGAGCTTTCATAGCAGGGCTTTTATTAGCGAACTCAAAATTTCGGCATCAACTTGAAACAGATATAGAACCATTTAAAGGTATTTTGCTTGGGCTTTTCTTTATTGCCGTTGGAATGCAAATGAACCTTGAGGTATTCCTTGAATCACCGTGGATTATTCTCATGAGTGCTCTTGGACTTATGGCATTAAAAACGCTTGTTATAGTGAGCCTTCTTCGTGCTCAAAAATTCTCTATGCGAGAGAGTTTATTTCTTGGTGTGATGCTGTGCCAAGGCGGTGAGTTTGGTTTTGTTATTTTATCTCAAGCATTATCACAAGGACTTATAGAATCAGGGCTTGCCGAACAAATTACTTTAATTATTGCCTTCTCAATGTTATTTACTGTCCCAATGGCATTATTTGTGAGGCGTTTTGTTTCTAAGCGCCAGACAATTGAAGAGAATAGCTATGATTCTATTGATAATGATGAACCAGAAGTTATTATTGCAGGTTTTGGGCGCTTTGGTCAGATCGTAGGCCGACTTTTAACTGCTAGTCATGTGCCTTTTACAGCTCTTGATAAAGATGCATCTCACGTTGATTTCGTAAGACGATTTGGCAATAAAATATTTTATGGTGATGCATCTCGTATGGATTTACTTCGTGCTGCTGGCATTGAACATGCAAAACTCATTGTTATTGCTGTAGATGACCCCAATATTGTGACACAAATTGCAAAACTGGTGAAAGAGTATTGCCCAGACACAAAAATTATTGCCAGAGCTCGAAACCGAAATCATGCTTATCAGCTTTATGCATACGACATCCGTCATATTATTAGAGAAACATTTGAAAGTAGCTTGCAAGCAGCTGCTATTACTCTGCAAGAGCTTGGGTACACCGAGGGTCAAGCGCTTGAAAAAATAGACATGTTTCGTATACACGATAAGCAACTACTGTCTGAGGCGGTTGAGCATCGAGATGACCTTAAAAAACTTATTGAAATGACTTCTCAAGGCCGTAAAGAACTTCAGGCCATCTTTGAAAAAGACTAATTGGCATTGCTGATTGGCCGCCCTCATACAGGGAGCGGCTGGACTACAATGTCTCTTTAAGGCTTGAAGATTAACTATGAATGACAAGGTAAAGTGCGGTTCCTTGACGGTTAATCTTAATTAACAGTGGTTTCGATTTATTTATTGTGGCTGCAATATCATGTATTGTACTTAAACGCTTCTGATTAATACTCTCAATGATATCTCCTACTCGCAAGCCAGTATATGAACCTTGCGAACCTCTTTGTATTCGTTGCACAATCACAGTGTTATTTTGTTCTGAAAAATAAACGCCTGCTAAACGTTCATCTATAGCTTCTGACTCAACACTTTTGGTTTGACTCTCTTGTGCTGTGGCTAGAAGACCTTGCTGATCCCCAATAATAACTTTAGTCTCTCGAAAATCTCCATTTCGAATATAGCGAAGATGTAATTGTTCACCAATCTTACGAAAACCTATTGTATTTCGAAGCACTGCAACAGAGCTCATTACTGTACCATCAATTTCAATAATCACATCGCCATCTTGTAAACCTGCATCTTCGGCAGCACTCCCTTTGTGTACATCAACAACTAAAACACCTTTTTGGTCTGAAGCAAGCTTAAAGGCTTTTGAAAGATCAGAAGAAAGCTCTTGAATTAGGACTCCAATTTTTCCTCGGCGTACCTCTCCGTGTTCTAAAATTTGAGCAACACTTGAATTCATCATGCTTGTAGGAATCGCGAATCCAATACCAACGTTTCCTCCTGAAGGTGCAATAATCGCAGTATTAATACCAATTAATTTACCATCAAGTGTTACTAAAGCACCTCCTGAGTTACCAGGATTAATTGATGCATCTGTTTGAATAAAATTTTCATAGCCTTCAATCCCAAGTCCAGTGCGCCCAAGAGCACTTACAATCCCTGTTGTTACAGTTTGACCAAGACCAAAAGGATTTCCAATAGCGACGACAAAATCACCAACTCGCAATTTTTCAGAATCACCTATTAGAAGCTCTCCTTGAGCTTGAGTTATTTGAGTATCTGATATCTCGAGCACTGCAATATCAACTTCAGCATCAGAGCCAATATGCTTTGCTGGTGAAGAGCTTCCATCTGCAAAATGAATGATAATATCATCTGCATGTTCAATCACATGGTGATTTGTAATAATAATACCTTTCTCTGCATTAATAATCACTCCAGAGCCAGCACTTTGAGATTTGGGTTGTCGAGGGTTTAATTGTTGCTGTGGCAAATTAAAAAAATGCTGGAAAAATGGATCGTTTAATAATGGACTGAGTGGGCGATGAGATCGAGTAACAGTAGAAATATTGACCACGGCAGGGCTTACTTTCTCAATCATGGGCGCAAGTGTTGGTGTATTATTTTGAGCCCCTACAAAAGGTAAAGCAGCAGTACTCAGTTGTGTGACGCTTAAAAGAAAAATAAGGATCAATGGATGAAATTTTAGTGACATATGGAATAGTCTCCTCTTGATATTATATAATACGGCTATGCTAGGTATATACTGGGGATTATTCTTGTTTTTTCAAGGGCACTATTTCTAGAAGTTCTGCAAGGTCTTTTTGGATAACATTTTTATGCTCGCAAGCCTATTCAAAGTAGGCTGTCGAAAACCGGCTAATTTTGCTTAAAATAGCATCCCCTTGTTTGAGCACATCAAAATGGCTTGCCGATCCTAATAATATCCTGCATATTACTCCTAACATAGCCCATTAACTTATCCATTATGCCTTTTTGCTTTCACTCTTTGTTGAGGTGTTTATATTTTGTACTCTACGGACAAATTGAAGTTATCATATCAAAAAGGTCTCACTAAAATTAAGGATATCTACGAGATGGTGCAAACTTGCAGAGTACTCCAGAGCAGAAAGAAATGGAAACGAAAAGCAATGAAGCGTGGTGCCGAAAATCGTGAGCTACGCAAAACCTTGAATCGGAAAAATGAGCAAATTGATCGCTTAAAATTTGGGCTAGGGCCAGAAGCAACAAGTGATGACATATTCAAGGCAAAAGAAGCAGCAAATGCAAGGCGAGTAAAAAAAAGTCAGAAATAAGCCAGCCATTACCACCGACAACTATTGTGGAAGGTCATAATATAAGAATCTTCTGTATTTTAATTATTATTAATGTGTCCGTGTCCTTTCGATCCGTTCCTCGCTTTTTATTGCTTCTTCAGCAGCAGCAATTAGCTGCTATATCCTGGGTACCGCATTTTACCTCTGTTATCAATTGGGTGTTGCGCTACGGAGTATTCAAACTATCGAATGTAAGCCAGCGTACTCAACCTTGGGTGGCGATTATTGATCACTCAATTGATATTGGCGTGAAGAAGGTTTTAGTGGTGCTCCGTGTACCACTTGATCATTTTGCCAAACACCAACGAGCTCTCACTTTAGCAGACTGCGAATGCATTGGCGTTAGCGTATCGGAGGAAAGTGACCATAGTACTATAGCAAAACAGCTACAAGAGGTCTTCGAAAAAGCAGGCAATCCAACAGTTATCGTTAAAGATGCGGCAGCGAATTTGAAGAAAGGAGTTGCCCGCTGGAAGGCAAGTGCCAAGCCTCCACTGTGCGTGACAGTTGATGACTTGGGTCATGTTGCAGGAAATGCTTTAAAAGCAGAGTTTAGTAAGTTACAGCAGTTTCAGGCATTATTAACGATAATACGTAAAGCTGGAGCGCGATTAAGGCAAACTCATTTAGCTCACTTGACGCCTCCTAAAATACGAACAAAAGGCCGATTTCAATCCATCAGCAAGCTTGCAAACTGGTGTAAAAACATGCTGGAATGCATATCACTGATAACAGATTTAGAGACAAAGCAAAAGCTCGGGGCTGCCTTCAGCGGGCTGGAACGCTTAAAATCATTTATTGCTCGATTTTCGGCAACGACCGAAAAGCTTGATAAAATCCAAAAAATATTGAAAAGTCAGGGCTTAGACCAGACAACTTCACTGGAATGTATGCAGCTGATTGAGCAAATGCCCTCAAGATCAAAGGTTCGAAAAAGAATGAGGACATGGCTAAAATCTCATTACGCAAAGTCGGCCCGGCTAGGCTTATCCAAAACCCCTTTACCAGTCAGCAGCGATATTATTGAAAGCCTTTTTGGAAAATTTAAAACAATCATATCTCGCAGTTCGATTGAAGACATCAATCAGATGGCTCTTATCATTCCTGTTCTCTGTGGCCAGGCTCCAGATGCCGATACGCTGAACCAAGTCTTTTCACAAACAAAACATAAGGACATAAATGCGTGGTCGAGGGAGAATATATCTCATACTTTGAAAGCAAAAAGGCGAGACTTTAAAGATAAATATGGCTGGGCTAAAAAGTGCGAAAAAGTGGGAAAAAAATCTGCTTAGATTAGGCTGAATTTCGACAGCCTAGTGACTGTCTCGGTTTCTCTTCTTTTACTGTGCACCGAAAAATATTATCTCCTTGTATATTTTTTCGAATGAATTCGGAAAATATATCATCTAATACCTCCCATTTTTTAAGTGCCATACCTGTGCTCACTCCATCACTTTCACACAACTCTAAATTATAGCCAGCTCTGATTAGTATAGTGGCAATTTTTAGAACTCTTTCTTTACTGTCTTCTACCGCCAATACGTCATTATGCTGAAAACTTGCTAGTATAGCTGCCATTCCTAAATTTTTATTTTCAATTATATTTTTAGCTTCAATTTTTTTTATTTTAAGGAAAAAGACAGCTACATCCTCACCAAAAATGAATGGCAATCGATGAATTTCTATACCTCCAAGATGAGGTGGATGCGTATAGTAAGAAATTATATTTAGATAATCTGAGTTCCATAACAAAACTACTGCTGAAGCCTGATATAATGAAAATGTTACTAGCAAGTACTTGACTAATTTTTTTCTCATCGATTTAGTCCTTCATATTTATTCATTAATTGATAATTATATTTGACTCCAGCTCTAGCTCCAATCCCCACCGAAATATCGTTAATTTTATCTCTCCAATAATTATTCGCTTCATTTTTTAAGCCGTTAGTTATTATTTTTTTACCTGTTAATGCTTGTTTGAACTTGGCGAACGGACTTGGTTCAAGCAACTTTATTAAGTCATCAGCCTGAATCGCAGCTGTCAGCATCTCGTCAGCAAGTAACATACCATCTCCTGCAATAGATGAGACATCAGGAATATTTTTCAAGCTTAAGGTCTTAAAAATATTGGCAGCTCCCTCTTGATCAATCTGAAAACCGGAAAGCGAGTCGTCAGCTGAAAGATAGACTCCTTCCTTGCTATTGGTAACCTTTCTTTCTTTAGTATGGTTAGCCTCATCATTCAAAAACCGACTCATAGCACCTTGCACAGCACCCATTGCAAATGCACTTCTATTACCACCGCCAGCTAACGCTCCAAGACCACCAATAATACCAGCACCTATTGCTCTAGCTCCTCTATTCGCTGCCATAAACCCTTTATTAAAAACACCGGCAACACTCGCTGCTGC